>JAODAL010004374.1:0-157729 GCA_025379985.1 Phyllomedusa bahiana | reverse complement strand
TAAGGATCAAAAAAACCCGGGAAAACTCCTTGGACTGTGCTCCTCGGCGTCGGGGCCTTTAAATCCCAAAACTTTTTGACTGACTTTGGGGATCCACCCCCCGCCCTGAACTTTTTTACTGGGGGGGTTTCAGACTGTGTCTCGGCGGGGCCCTTATCCCAAAAAAATTGGGGCTGACTTGGGAATCCCCCACCTGCCCCCCTCTGCTTTTGATGATGGGCTTCAGGGGAAACCCAAAAATTTTTAAGCAGCCCTTTACCCTTTTCTAGACTCGAAACCTTACAAGGGGTAGAGAAGACGCTTAAAGAAAACCAGACAATTAAAAAGAATCCATATTTATTACTAGGGCCCCAGTTATTAAAAAATCGGCACAAATTTTGTCCAGCAATGGGTGCCCTTTGTCCCTTTCCCCTTTTCCCAAAATTTTTTTCCCTTTTAAATTTTTACTTATAAAGAGAAAAAAAAAGATTTTGGACCACCCCTCACAGGAAACGGGGGGGGAAATGCATAATTTAAATTTAACAGTATCTCATTTAATATGATCTTTTCCATCTTAATAGCAAAGTCTTCTAAGTTTTTTACTTTTCAAACCCATCTGAGCCTTCAGTGTCTGGGGTGACCTTAAAGTTTCGAACATTTGACGTCCAGCTCAGAACCTTTGTCTCCTTTGACCTCAAAACGGGGATGATCCTGAATTTTTAAAAAAAGGAAGCAGCGCCTTTTTGTCACGGGCAATTTTTTCCATTTATTAACTTTCCTTTTCCTCGCCCCCCCTTCGTTGGCAAAGAAAGGTTTATCCCTTTTTTTTGTCTTTGCCCCAAGTATCTAGACAGCACTGCTGTCTTCTGGAAAAGGTTCCCCCTTTAATTTTTAAGATTTTTTTGGGGCTGAAAAACGTTTTGGGGTTTTTTTCCCACTCTTTGTACCTGGGGGGGTTGCATAAGCCCGGGGTTTTTTTTGGGAAAAGTCCGTCTGGGCCCCTAAAGTAAAGAGTGGGGGAAGTCAAACCCCCCCGTCGGTGTATCATTTTTTTTTCCCTTTTTTGGGAGGGATCCATGAGGGGTTCTTCTGACTCCCAAAACCTCTTAAGTACTTTTTTAAAACCCTCGGATAATTTTTTCAATTCTCCTTTCTCATCAAAGGCCGTTTTTTAAAACCCCTTTCCAAACCAAATAGGGACCCCCGTTTTCACATGCGGGGTTTTTCCCCTTTCGTCCCACGTTTTTGGGGAGATTGCACTTTTTTAGCCCAACCCCAAGAAAAGGGGATACCGGAAAAATTAATGGCAGGGACCAGCAAAAAAGTTGGGATTTCCCTTCCCTTGGGTTGTTTGGGGTTATGTGGGGCTGGGTTTTTGGGAGATTCTCGCGTGGGGGCCTTGGGAGCTGGGTTGGGGCCTCACCATTAAACATCACGCTTCGATCCCAAAGGAAAATTTCTTTATGTGTTTTTTAAAGAAGTCGTCCCCTTTTTTGTAGTGGGAAGTTGTTGGGGTAGCGGGTTTGTGCCCCGGCCCCTGTTTTGACCCCCAAAAGGTTTTTTGTCCCGGGGCCCTTTAAAGCCCGGGGTTGGGGTTTGTTTATTTGGTTTTAACTTTGAAGGTCCACTTTTAGTGAACTACTAGTCCTTTCTAGGACTTGCAGTTGTATTTTGGGTGGCTCAGTAAAATCTGCTGGTGTTAGTGATAGCATCTCACAGTACATTCCATAAAACCCTGGTGGACAGTCACATTCCACCTTCCGGGGGAACCCTAAACGGAAAAAAACCCCCCAATTCAAAGAAATTTTGGGGTGGGGAAAAATTTGGGTCATATTGAGTGGGTACAACTGGTTCCTCAGTTGGGTTATGAGCGGCAGTTGTGGTGGTGGTGGTGGTGGTGGTCGATATGTAGGTTGGTCTTGGATTGGTTGGTGTAGTTGGTGCAGCAGTACTGGTAAGAGGTAAGGTGGTAGGCACAAAGATGGTTGTTGGGATAGGACATCCAAAGTCAGAATTTTGCAAGTTACGTAAAATCTTTCCTGCGTTTTTGGGAGGGAAGTGGCAACGAGTTTCTTCTGAGCGATGAAGAGCAACTCCGCTGACTCTCAGCCATTCTGTTAACCAGCTTAATAGACACACACAGTTGAAAGGGTTTTGGGCCAGACTGACGCCACGGAGGCGCGGTGTGGATTGGAAAAGACCCTTTGGCAAAGTGCGAAGGCTCATTCGGCTTAGATCTAAGTCTTGTCAGCCACTGAGACCTGCAAAGTCATCAGATTGAAGCTGGGAAATTGCCACATTGCCAGCTAGATTGAGTTTGGTCAAGCCTCGTAGACCTGGAGGAACCTTGGTTAGCTGATTATCAGATAGGTCCAGCTCATGAAGGTTCTTAAGTTCATTTAACAAGTCTGCAGGCAACTCTTTTAGACAAAGACCAGCCATACGTAAAGTCTCGATATTTCTTACATGGAAGACTCCAGGATGGATAGCAGGAATGGCATTGTAACTGAGATCCAGGAGCAGAAGATGAGGTAGGGAGAACGCTGGAGGGACTACTAATTGATTTTTAGTCAATTTGAGTTCAAGTAGATTCTCAAGACCTCTGAAGGCATCTGGGTGAATGCTCCGAATGTGGTTCTCGCTGAGGTAGAGCCTTTCTAGACGACTCAGACCTTGGAAAGTTTCTGCAGAGATCTCGGTGATCTGGTTTGACGAAAGGTCCAAGTTGCTGAGGTTGGTCAACCTTTTGAAGACTCCTCCAGGTAGATTAGACAGCCGGTTATGGGATAGATCTAAGAGCTGCAGGTCCCACAGGCCGGAGAAACTGCTCTCCTCTACTGAGCTGATGCCGTTCTCAAAGAGGTATAAACTCACGGTATTCGGAGGTATGTCACGAGGGAAACTGGGGTTCTTGCGACTTGAACAGAAGACTGTAGACGGTAGGTTGCATTGACAATCCACTGGGCAGGCTTTAGTAAGGACCTGGTGTGCAGTGCTGAGGACGATCCAGACCAACAGGGGATGCATGGTGCAGATTCTGTCGAAGAAAACAGAAAATATTAATAAACTTTATCCCGGAGAAATCAGGACGTGTGCATTAAAAGCTTTGGCCTTATGTATGAAAAATGTCTAGCAGCAAGACTGTCCTTATTACCCGTAGCAACCAATTGGAGCTCATAGCAACCAATCAGAGCCCATAGCAACCAATAATAGCTCATAGCAACCAATCAGAGATCATAGCAACCAATCAGCGCTCGTAGCCACCAATTAGAGATCATAGCAATCAATCAGCGCTCATAGCAATCAATCAGCGCTCATAGCAATCAATCAGCGCTCATAGCAACCAATCAGAGCTCATGTCAACCAACCAGAGCCCATAGCAACCAACCAGAGCTCATAGCAACTATTCGGAGCTCATAGCAACCAATCAGAGCTCATAGCAACCGTTCGGAGCTCATAGCAACCGTTCGGAGCTCATAGCAACCGTTCGGAGCTCATAGCAACCAATCGAAGCTCATAGCAACAATTCAGAGCTCATAGCGACCAATCAGACCCCAGAGCAACCAGTCAGAGCTCATAGCAACCAATCGAAGCTCATAGCAACCAATCAGATCCCAAAGCACCAATCAGAGCTCATAGAAACCAATCAGAGCTCATAGAAACCAATCAGAGCTCAGCTTTCATGTTATATAGGGCTCTGGAGAAATGAAAACTGAGCTCTGGTTGCTACGGGCAACAAGGACAGTCTTACTTTTAGACAGTTTTCGTACATAAGGTCTTTTACTTGAGCTCTCACCCACAAATTCAATGAGTAATGGACAATGCTACCCCAGGTCTACACTCTGGGACCTGTTTATGAGCAGGCGCCTACTGATCCCTAGAGAAGAGGTTAAGGGTTAACATTTCTTGCTCCAGGCTGGTGCCAGACTTCATTTTCATCCCGCATACTTTCCGGGATGTCATCTTATAAGGTTCCTACTATGATTGGCAGATTCCAATTTCTTACTTGAACCGTTACCACTGAGCATGAAATCCTCTGAAAGCATCCTGGGAAGGCTTGTGCGGACAGGAGGCGTCTGCCTCATAGTGAATCAGTTAATAGTATATCCTGCTATTTGTACCCCTATCATTTAGGCTACATGAACTTTCAACTCCAGCACAAGAAAGAGCTTGTGCCTGTCAGGCCATGCCCCATGTGTATAAACAGAGCCCCTGCCGGTATGCAGACCCCCCTCCCCTATCTGTCACTTGTAAGACATCATGTAGATAAAGAGACTGTGTCCTAGGCCACACAGCCTCCTCGGGGGTCCTGTTACTGGATACGCCATCTTGTTCTGGCGCGGGTTTTAAATGATCGCCCTTCTTTAGGGGCCCTGTATTTTGCTCACACTTCATTTTTCACACCCCTTTTCTCGGTTCCCGTTTTTCCCCAATGTGATTTGCTTGGGCAAAACGTTTTTTTATTTTTCCTTTGGGGGTTTTAAAAAAAACAGCGTCCACCCTTCACTGACACCTCAGGCGGTCAGAGACCTGAAACAACCCTGCCCATCGGATTGTGGTTACAGCCAGATGGATAGTAGAATCTAGGGAAAAATCAGGTTGATTGTAGGCAGCTTTATGTAGTCTCTAATAAGGGCTAAAGCACAAACCCCCCAGCAATCCCCAGTCGAAATTGGCCCCGAAATTTTACTTCATGAACCCCACTTAAAACATTAAAAAGCCAAAATACGGGGCATGTAGTACTGCACGTACGTTGAGAGGCGCTAAAAACCACCAATCAATGAAAGACCTCACTATTTCATGTAAGAGCGTACAGGGAAAAGTATACCCCCCACTGTACCCGTAAGGAGGGTATAGAAACCCCCAATCACTGCTTTCACCTCACTAATACATGTTTAAAAGCAGTAAAAGGACTTAGTACTGCACGTAATGTAGAGAGGCACTTTTAGAACCCCCAATTAAAAAGCATTTCAAAATCACTAATACAAAGTAAGAGAATACAAGGGGCATGTAAATACCAACATGTAAAATGTAGGAGGCCCCATTTCTAGAAACCCCCAAACCCTGCATGGCAACCTTTACTAAAAATGTAAGGCAAATAAAAGGACATGTAGTATCGTACGTACAGGGGGCGCTATCGACCCCTATAACTGCATGGGACTTCCCCTAATACATGTAAGAGGGGAAAGGGGCAGGACATGTATTTCCGACTGTACTGAGAGAGGCGTATTTGACCCCCTAAAAAACAAAAATGAACTTACTAAAAAAATTAAGAGCATTTACGGACTTGTAGTCCCGCACTTTTATTTGTGGGAAAAGGGGGCCTATTTGATGCCAATCCCCCTCCCTCCCACCTAAACAAATAAATTTTAAGAGCAGTAAAGGACATGTAGTATGAAACTGTATTTGTGGGAAAAGCGTTATTAACCACAATAAATGCATGAAACCTCATTAAATAATGATAAGAGTTATAGGGACATGTAGAACAGCACTTTTACTGTAGAGGGTGCTTTTAGCCCCCAAATACTCATGCCCCCCTCCCCAAAAAATACATTTTAAGAGCAGTACGGAAACCTGTAGTTCCACACTGTACTGTAGAGAGGGGTCACTAGATTTCCCAAAATTCACTGCAGCACTAACAAATTACATGGAAAGAGCAGTACGGACTGTAAAACCAAAACTGACTGAAAGGGAGGCGCTATAGACCACCAATCACTGCATGTACTGCACTCATACAGAGGTTCTACAAGGAAAATTTTCATGATAATAGCCGGATCAATGTATGGGACATTGTATGTTGAGTGTGATTTCAAGATACAATGTCCCATGAAAGTCCATTGTATAATAATAATAATCTTTATTTATATAACACCAACATATTCTGCAGCGCTTTACAGTATAGAGGGAATAAGTATATGTATCCTTAGGCCATTGTAACTATATCACTGTATTATGCATATATTATTTGGGCACTGTATGGCAATTTGAAAAACGTACCCACATATCTAATAAACGCCGTGTGAACATCCCCTAAGGGTGAATAGTAGTCCTAATTGGACGTTTGCCCTATTTAGCGAACGCATCCGGTTTCTGCGCCGCAAAACGCGTGTGCTGAAAAGGGGTAAACAGGAAAGCCGGACTGTGGAAGATTCAGCCTCCCAAAATTATTTTGCACAGTTATTCCTGCTCCAACTTATAACCTTACAACTGCTACATCGATAAACTGAGGTCTGCTCCATGTGTAGGTTTATTAAGTCTCAGCTGCACCCTTCATCCGGCTGCTCCCCCCCCCCCCTCCCCCCCATTATTAGCTAAATTCTGCACACACATGAAGTAGTCATCCGAAAATTCATTAGATCCGCGGCCTGTAAATCCCTGTGCGGAACAATCTATGAACATTGTGTTTTCTGTCGGCGGCAGAGATCCCCTCCGCATGACCACATTTCAGATGAGGAGAGATAATGTCTCTGTATCTGCGCCTGCACTGACAGAGTTAAGAAGGGGTCAGTAGGAGGCAGGTAATATTCTGAGGAATGTGCAGCTGTGAGAAGGGGGAGACAGAGGTGAGAGAAGGGAATCGACCAGAATATAAAGAGTAATGGGAGAGGAGATGTTGCAGATGGTGGTGAGAGGAGGGGCATGCTGCTAATTGCTGTCCACAGAGGAGGGGGTAAGGCTTAAACCCAGACGTGGGGTGAGGGGTGTCATCCTGACAGGAGTAAATGTTCTGCACAAGACTAGCCTGAAAACTTTTGTCATCTATAAAAGCTTCATGGTGTTTAACAATGGGGATTTTTAGGTTAAAAATCGGCTATATGAACGCTGACGCGTTTCAAGCTCGTACATCATTAGTCTATAGCTATAGCTTCACCAGAGGCATACATATAAAAAAGGGGTAGTGACCAATCGGCATACAAAGAGAACGTAACATATGCAAACAGCACACACATTATGTATAACAAGTGGTATTGAAAAAATTATAATTAATAAATACTTTTTTGTTGTATTTAATTATGATATGATTTGTTCTCTGGGATCCGCATCTGTCTTGGGTCCCTGAAAGACTCCATGCAGAGCAGAGAGTAGGTAGTGGTACTTGTGCGGGCTCTGCGGGCTGGAGCGGAGGGATAGATCGGCGGGCTCGGAGCGGAGGCTTGGTCGGCGGGCTCGGAGCCGAGGGTAGATCGGCGGGCTCGGAGCGGAGGGTAGGTCGGCGGGCTCGGAGCGGAGGCTAGGTCGGCGGGCTCGGAGCGGAGGCTAGGTCGGCGGGCTCGGAGCGGAGGCTAGGTCGGCAGTCACGGAGCGGAGGGTAGGTCGGCGGGCTCGGAGCGGAGGGTAGGTCGGCGGGCTCGGATCGGAGGCTAGGTCGGCGGGCTCGGAGCGGAGGCTAGGTCGGCGGGCTCGGAGCCGAGGGTAGGTCGGCGGGCTCGGAGCGGAGGGTAGGTCGGCGGGCTCGGAGCGGAGGCTAGGTCGGCGGGCTCGGGGCGGAGGCTAGGTCGGCGGGCTCGGGGCGGAGGCTAGGTCGGCGGGCTCGGAGCGGAGGCTAGGTCGGCGGGCTCGGAGCGGAGGCTAGGTCGGCGGGCTCGGAGCGGAGGGTAGGTCGGCGGGCTCGGAGCGGAGGCTCGGTCGGCGGGCTCGGAGCCGAGGCTAGGTCGGCGGGCTCGGAGCCGAGGGTAGGTCGGCGGGCTCGGAGCGGAGGGTAGGTCGGCGGGCTCGGAGCGGAGGGTAGGTCGGCGGGCTCGGAGCGGAGGCTAGGTCGGCGGGCTCGGAGCGGAGGCTAGGTCGGCGGGCTCGGAGCGGTGGGTAGGTCGGCGGGCTCGGAGCGGAGGGTAGGTCGGCGGGCTCGGAGGGAGGCTAGGTCGGCGGGCTCGGAGCCGAGGGTAGGTCGGCGGGCTCGGTAGCGGAGGGTAGGTCGGCGGGCTCGGAGCGGAGGGTAGGTCGGCGGGCTCGGAGCGGAGGGTAGGTCGGCGGGCTCGGAGCGGAGGCTAGGTCGGCGGGCTCGGAGCGGGGCTAGGTCGGCGGGCTCGGAGCGGAGGGTAGGTCGGCGGGCTCGGAGCGGAGGCTAGGTCGGCGGGCTCGGAGCGGAGGCTAGGTCGGCGGGCTCGGAGCCGAGGCTAGGTCGGCGGGCTCTGAGCGGAGGCTAGGTCGGCGGGCTCGGAGCCGAGGCTAGGTCGGCGGGCTCGGAGCGGATGCTCGGTCGTCGGGCTCAGAGCGGTGGCTAGGTCGGCGGGCTCGGAGCCGAGGGTAGGTCGGCGGGCTCGGAGCGGAGGGTAGGTCGGCGGGCTCGGAGCGGAGGGTAGGTCGGCGGGCTCGGAGCGGAGGCTAGGTCGGCGGGCTCGGAGCGGAGGCTAGGTCGGCGGGCTCGGAGCGGAGGGTAGGTCGGCGGGCTCGGAGCGGAGGCTAGGTCGGCGGGCTCGGAGCCGAGGCTAGGTCGGCGGGCTCGGAGCCGAGGCTAGGTCGGCGGGCTCTGAGCGGAGGCTAGGTCGGCGGGCTCTGAGCGGATGCTCGGTCGTCGGGCTCAGAGCGGTGGCTAGGTCGGCGGGCTCGGAGCCGAGGCTAGGTCGGCGGGCTCGGAGCCGAGGCTAGGTCGGCGGGCTCGGAGCGGAGGGTAGGTTGTGCTTGTGGGCTAGCCTCCATTCTGTTTTATAGGAGTTCCGGGTATGGAGCATTTTGGGGGCTCGTTCTCATGATAAGTGCAGGTCCCCATACTTCTCTGTGGAAAATGGATAGATGGCTGCGTATGCTGTGTCTCCACTCTCTGCTATGAGTTGTTAGTTTAGCCGCATGCGCGGTCACCTCTCTGTCCTCGATGTAAGGTGCATGTCCCAGTAGTGGGACCCTCACCTTATCCCTTCCTTATGCTGTTAATGTCCAAGACGGGAACACCCCTTTTAAGGATAGATTTTACTGCACAAATTCTTACGACTGCTCCATCTGAATGCAACTTTCAGAAATCCATGTGCTTGTCGCCTATAAACAATCCCAATCAGATTAGTGAAGATGATTTTCGGCAACAAAATCTGCCATGTGTGAATTCATCCTAAGGGACAGAAAACCCCTCTGCCCCAGCCCCGCATAACACAGCAGGATCTTGTAAATTTGTATGTACCTAGCTTAATCTTATTTACATAGCTCCATTCCATCACATAGAAGAAAACAAGGTTAATCCTCATCTAACAATAGTGGGCAGTGACATCGAAATAGTTCCTTTATGCTGCTGTGGCCAGCTATGTTATACAGCTTGCTTGGACAATAGCGATCTCCTCCAAACACCCCATAAGCATACAGACTGGGCCAAGCAAGCTTGTTTAGTTTAATAGGGTTGGACAGAGGGATTGGGGGCGTTGGATCCACTCACATGTAAAAAGGATGCTAAAAAAACTTATCGTACTTCATACGATGCGTAAAAATGCTCTATGTGCCTCAATGATGTGTAATTCTGCAGAAAACAATGGGACTCTTTAGAGCACTGTGGCTCAGAGGTTAGCACAGTGCAGGTCGATGGATCGGTGGTTAGCACAGTGCAGGATGGTGGCTCAGTGGCTAGCACAGTGCAGGATGGTGGCTCAGTGGCTAGCACAGTGTAGCGCAATGGCTCAGTGGTTAGCACAATGGCTTAGTGGTTAGCACAGTGGACCACGGTGGCTTAGTGGTTAGCACAGTGCAACATGGTGGCTCAGTGGTTAGCACAGTGTGGCGACTTAGTGGTTAGCACAGTGCAGCATGTTGGCTCAGTGGTTAGCACAGTGTAGCATGGCTTACTGGTTAGCACAGTGCATCATGGTGGCTCAGTGGTTAGCACAGTGTAGCATGATGGCTCAGTGGTTAACACAGTGCAGCATGGTGGCTCAGTGGTTAGCACACTGTAGCATGATGGCTCAGGGGTTAACACAGTGCAGCAGGGTTGCTCAGTGGTTAGCACAGTGTAGCATGATGGCTCAGTGGTTAGCACAGTATAGCATGGTGGCTCAGTGGTTAGCACAGTATAGCATGGTGGCTCAGTGGTTAGCACAGTGCAGCATGATGGCTCAGTGGTTAGCACAGTATAGCATGGTGGCTCAGTGGTTAGCACAGTGAAGCATGGTGGCTCAGTGGTTAGCACAGTGCAGCATGGTGGCTCAGTGGTTAGCACAGTGTAGCATGACGGCTCAGTGGTTAGCACAGTGCAGCATCGTGGCTCAGAGGTTAGCACAATGCAGCATGGTGGCTCAGTGGTTAGCACGATGACTCCGTGTTTAGCACAGTAGAACACGGTGGCTCAGTGGTTAGCACAATGCAGTATGGTGGCTCAGTGGTTAGCAAGATGACTTAGTGTTTAGCGCAGTGGTTCAGTGGTTAGCACAGTGCAGCACGGTGGCTCAGTGGTTAGTACAGTGCAGTACTGTGGCTCAGTGGTTAGCACATTGGAGTATGTTGGCTTAGTGGTTAGCACAATGCAGCACGGTGACTCAGTGGTTCGCGCAGGTTTTTTTTTTTTTTTGCAGTGCTGGAATCCTGGGTTCATAACCCACCAAGGGCAATATCTACAAGGAGTTTGTATGTTCTTCTTGTGTTTTTCTGAGTTTCCTTTGGGTACTCCAGACTCCAAAAAACATACAGATAGGTAAACCTGGAATTTAGAGCCCGAATGGGGACAAGGACCTATGTGAACAATGATCATCTCTGTACAGCGCTATATAAATGAATAAAACACAAATCTTTTGATGAGTAAAATGTGCATCAAAAACATATCTTAAAGGGGTTTTCCATTTTTACAAAACACTTGTAAAATAGAAAAGCAACTCCACACTATTTAAACCCACTCTGTGACACTGCTGCTGCTGCTGCTCCCCGTGCTCATGATGTCACGATCTTGCAAAAACAAGTGACATGTTTTTGCAAGATCTTTAACATAAAAAGCAATCCTTGTATTGAGACAACCCCTTTAAGGGAACTATGCACTTACAAGGCACCAGTCTGTAATACAGCCTGCCATCTGCTGACGTGGGTAACTCTAATGGAGATCTCTAGAGGTTTAATGACTAATATAGACATTATGAGCCAACATTCATGGACTGCACACAATCTGTAAAACTCCTAATAATACATCCTTAATTAGAAATCCTATTAAGAGAATAGAAGCCGGGCCGCGCAGATCTGGTGCGTGATGAAAACTCGAGCAGTTAGTCATCCTCCTAAGTGGTTTTACAGCCTCAGCCTCTCGGTTTCATACCAGGGGAGGATTTAAAGCAAGAGACGCAGGAAACTTCAACGCCCTGAATGTAAAATGTGGCCTTAATGTTTTATGTTTTGATGCCACGACGGGCTTGTACCTATGTTTTATATGTGAGTGATATGTAGGATGAGGCGTCATTCAGGAGATGGTTTAGGATACAGGGCACAATTTAATTCCATATATATAACTGCCTTTTTTTTTTTTTCTCCTCTGAAACAGCGCCTCTGTTGACCACAGGATGTGTCTGGTATTGCAGTTTGTTCTTACGTTAATTAGAATAAGGGTATGTTCACAGGGTGTATTTTTAGTCCGTTTTTTGGGGCGTAATTGCGCTGCAGTACGGACTGTAACTACGTCTTCCCTGACATATACTGATAATTAAGGTGAATGGGGCCCCCTCTGATAATGCAGATGAAGGGGGCTGCCCCCGCCCCTCTGATAATGAAGGTGAATGGGGTCGCCCCTCTGATAATGAAGGTGAATGGGGTCGCCCCACAGAAGATGCAGGTGAATGGGGTCGCCCCTTGATGATGCAGGTGAATGGGTCGCCCCTCTGATGATGCAGGTGAATGGGGGTCGCCCCTCTGATGATGCAGGGGAATGGGGACGCCCCTCTGATGATGCAGGTGAATGGGGCGCCCCCGCCCCTCTGATAATGCAGGTAAATGGGGCCGCCCCCGCCCCTCTGATGATGCAGGTGAATGGGTCCCCCCCCTTTATGATGCAGGTGAATGGGGTCGCCCCCTCTGATGATGCAGGTGAATGGGGACGCCCCCGACCATCTGAAGATGCATGTGAATGGGGTCGCCCCTCTGATGATGCAGGTGAATGGGGGCGCCCCTTGATGATGCAGGTGAATGGGGCCCCCCGCCCCCTGATAATGCAGGGAAGGGCCGCCCCGCCTCTGATGTGCAGGTGATGGGCGCCCCGCCCCTGTGATGCAGGGATGGGGCCGCCGCCCCTTATGAGCAGGTGAATGGGTCGCCCCGCCCCTTTATGACAGGGGAATGGGTCGCCCCTCTGATGATGCAGGTGAATGGGGTCGCCCCCGCCCCTCTGATGATGCAGGTGAATGGGGTCGCCCCTCTGATGATGCAGGTGAATGGGGTCGCCCCTCTGATGATGCAGGTGAATGGGGTCGCCCCTCTGATGATGCAGGTGAATGGGGTCGCCCCTCTGATGATGCAGGTGAATGGGGTCGCCCCTCTGATGATGCAGGTGAATGGGGTCGCCCCTCTGATGATGCAGGTGAATGGGGTCGCCCCTCTGATGATGCAGGTGAATGGGGTCGCCCCTCTGATGATGCAGTTGAATGGGGGCGCCCCCGCCCCTCTGATAATGAAGGTGAATGGGGCCGCCCTCTGATAATGAAGGTGAATGGGGTCGCCCTCTGATAATGATGGTGAATGGGGCCGCCCCTCTGATAATGAAGGTGAATGGGGCCGCCCCCTCCAGCGCTTAAGAAGTACACACTGGCTAGCACGTACTTCTGAAACACCCCGCGTCTTGCTGTGCGCACAGGTACGCGCCGCAAGACGCCGTGTGATCATACTAAGATGTAATATCAGATATAGCACATAAACAATACCAGATATACACAAACTAGGAATGTTCATAAGGGTATACGTGGGTACATTCTCTCCTTGGAGAGAGCACCTTAAAGGTGTATGAGACTTCAGGCCATGCAGTGCTTCATGGGAAAATACAATATTCAAATAAGATGTAGAGATAAACAGGATCTCCAGCGCCACCTATAGGAATTAATGTCTACAGTCACATCCAGTCCCATTAAAGAGCACATATGTGGCATTCTTTAGGTGCAATATCCCTTATTTCCAAAATATAAGAGGACCTGTGACATAAAAATACACGTGATCCCTGTAAAATAAAAATCCTGGAGCCTCTTCTCTTATAACTCTGGGTTGTGTTATTCCTCCTAGAAATGTATTCCTGAATCAGTCAGATGGGTGTTGCTAACCCAGTTTTCAAAGGGGCGTGTCCCTGCACACACTGACTGTCAGCACTGATTGGACAATATCAGACTGTGCAGCGACACACCTCCAGCTGGTAACACCCAGCTGACAGATTGGTAATAATTTTCTAGGAGGAACCTCATTGAAATCTACCAAAAGATGTTCCAGATTATTTTTTTCCATGGAGAACACAAGTATTTACTAAATCAAACATGTCAGGAATGCCAACGTTCTCTTTAAGACATGAGAGGCATTTTGACACTGACAGAGGCAAGGGTATGGAAAATGGGAGTCACTGGATAGGGAGGACACTTCACATCTGGAAAAGATATCCCAATTTAAACGTTATCGTCTATGGCAGTGGTTCTCAACCTTTCCAATGCCGTGACCCCGCAATATAGTTCCTCATGTTGCGGTGACCCCAAACCAAAAAATAATTTTGATGGCTACTTCAAAACTGTAATTTTGCTACATGAGGGGTTACATATGTGTGACGCCTCTGAGCGGTACCTCTACATGTCACATACATATAAAGGTACCACTCAGACCCGTTACATAGATATAACCTTGTCCGGGGGGAGGCTGTGTATTGGTACATGGGGGGGGGTTACATATGTGACCCCTCATGTGCCACTTACAGCCACCCCCTATAAGGGGGGGGGGGGGGGGTAAATGTAATGTGTATATCATGTGATGGCGGTATGTGGTACAAGTAACAGGTTAATAACATATTACTTGTACCACATACAGACATTACATGATGCAGTGGATGTGTGTGTGTGTTTAACACTAAATTACCTTGCAGCCAGGAACAGCCCTGCCGTACAGGATCAGCGTTCTCTCTGCACTGAGTACGGCAGGGCTGTTCCTGATGCTTGGTACATATTGTGGGCCGTGATGCTGCGCGCTTTCAGCGTCCTGCACGCACCGCCCACAAGGACCGGCGGGACGTAAGTCCGTCCTCGCCGCAGCGCCGCTCACAGGAGCGGCTCACTGAGCCACCAATGCTGCGAGTAACGGCGCCCACTGCTCCCCCTCCCCTCAGTAATTGAAACGCTGTGGGCGCCGCACTATGCAAGCAGCTGCAGGGAGGGGCGCAGCGGCGGCCACAGCGCTCCTCCCTGCAGCTATTAAGCCAGTGCGGCGCCCCTCTCAGCTCTCCGGCCGGCCGCCCGGCCCGGGCTAGGGGCGACCCATGTGTTTTGGTCGTTCGACCCCGCCGGGGTCGCGACCCACAGGTTGAGAACCGCATGGTCTATGGGAATATCTCATTGTGAAAAACTAAAGGAAATGTGTATTAAAGGGGTTGTCTCACTACAGAGATCGCTTTTTATGTTAAAGATCTTGCCAAAATGAATCACTTTGCAGTATGTATCCATTACCAGTGTCCTACCTATTCCTAGATATCCCTTCTTGTATGGGCTGCATCAGCTCCTCAGGTCGCTATAGCTACAGACCTGTTCAATCTCTCCTGATAGACTGCCAGTGCTGGTTACTATAGCTACAGACCTTCTTGATCTCTCCTGACAGGCTGCCAGCACTGGTTGCTATAGCTACAGACCTGGCGTCTAATAGAAGCCAGTAAACACGCCCCTGAATTCAAAGTGAAACCAAGAAAACAGGACTGAGGTAAAATGAATCAATGTAGTGAGACGACCCCTTTAAGTCCAGTTCACACTTGTATCGGAAGTTCTGCTGCAGATGTGTAACCAGATCTGTTTTGTAACGGACACCAACAGCGCCTGACAGACCCCATTGACTACAACCTTTCCGTCGGGTTTCCGCCATGGTGTCCATCATTTTCCGCCATTCCTGACGGAACTTGCGATGGAGGTTCCGAGTGGAAGCTCTGACACAAGAGTAGACCAGGCCTTACCCCTGCTGTATACTATAAGTGCCATTAAAGGGGTCGTCTTACTACAAGGATTGCTTTTTATGTTAAAGATCTTGCAAAAAACAAGTCACTTTACAATATGTGTCCATTACCAGTGTCCTACCTATTCCTAGATATCCCCTCTTGTATGGGCTGCATCAGCTCCTCAGGTCGCTAAAGCTACAGACCTGTTTGATCTCTCCTGATAGGCTGTCAGCACTGGTTGCTATAGCTACAGACCAGATCGATCTCTCATGATAGGCTGCCAGCACTGGTTGCTATAGCTACAGACCTGTTTACTCTCTCATGATAGGCTGCCAGCACTAGTTGCTATAGCTACATACCTAGCTTCTACTGCAGCCTAGTGGAAGCCAGTAAACACGCCCCTGAATTCAAAGTGAAACCAAGAAAACAGGACTGAGGTAAGATGAATCGATGTAGTGAGACAACCCCTTTAAAGAGCTTTAGACTGTAGATGGTTTGTATACCATCGGCCCGGGGACAAGCCGTTTTAGACACAACCCCTCAGTAATTAGGCAGCGAGCCTTTAGACATGCCAGCTTAGGCATTTCTGCCGCCCCTGGGTGTTATCCGAAATCTCCATTAGTTGGACTCTGCAGGCCAGGACATGAGGAACCTTCTGGTCTGGAGTCAGATCGTCCAACTAATTCACGGTCACACCTGTTACAGGTCACCCACTGTCTGCACTGTCACTTTTAGACCCTCGCTGTATGCCCGGCGGGCGCATCTCTATCCAGATGCTACCACTGCAGCGTGTTAGGGAATGTGGCTCTTGCTCGCCGCATTTTATGAAGTGAATAAAAGTCAACAACGTCAGTAAATGTTTTATTTTTTTATAGCCGAGAGATATGTCAGGAATTTTGGCCATAGAACCGACACAGGGGCTAGAAACCAGTGAGAGGTGAAGGGTTAATATGGGAAAAGTGGAAAAGGGTCACTGATCCCGGGAACACTTGTGAGTGGTAGGAAAAACAAACTTTAGGACAGTGACATTGAGGACGAACGTGGAGCTTCTTTTTCTCATCGGCAGGTTCATAACTGTGAAGTCTGCAGAGCATCACGCCTGCAGATGTCTGTGCCAACGCTCGGGTCCTGGTTTATGTACACAGCTCAGCACCCCAAGGCACAGCTTCTATGAGGAAGCGGGGTATGACATAGCACCGTGACCCCGCATGGGTATCGCAGCCAAGTATTACACATTGTTAACTTTAAACTTGCGGTGCTTTCCAGAGTGAGAGATGGTGGAAAATAGCGTTTCATGACTCAGTGATATCATCATTGCACATTCTGCAGGACAAACCCCAAAAGAAACGGACAGATGGGTTGCCACCCAGCTTTCCCAGAAATAGACATAACTTGAGGAGTCCCTGTCCGCCATTTTGTATTGCTCCGTGTCAGAGCTAATTAATTGCAGTTCAGAATTAAAATGGCTGCCAGGATACCTTAGGAAAATACAACCCCTGAGATTTAAAGGGGTTTTTGCACCATACACTTTGATGACATATGGATAGGATAGGCCATCAAAGTCTGATAGGTGCAGGTCCCACCTAAAAGACCTGAACCTATCTTGGGAACGGGACCCCGGAAATTTCACCTCGGAATGGAGAGCTGTTACGCTTGCGCACAGGGGCGTAGCTACAGGGGGTGCAGCGGTAGCAGTTGTTACTGGGCCCTTCAGCCTGCGGGGGCCCAAAATCCCTTCTGCCACATAAGAAGACATCAGTATTGTAAATTCTGCTTGGTAACTGGGTGGCCCCATTTCACTTTTTACACTAGGGCCCAAGAGCTTGAAGTTACGCCTTTGCTTGCGCATTCTGTTCTTTGGGATTTTTGAGTACAGGTGAGCTCAGGTGAACTCCCACAGAACTTAACGGAGAGTTGGGCGCAAGCACAACAGCTCTCCATTCTGAGATAGAATTTTTGGGGGCCTGTTCTTTAAATAGTTGCAGGTCCTAGATAAGACTTTGACAACATATACTTAAGATATGCTATTAAAGTACATGGAAAGACCCCTTAAATAAAGAAAATGTCCCCAGTCAGATCTGTTCACATTTGTTTGGAGGTTCTGTCACAAATTCTGTTGAAATTTAGGGGGTTGCCCAAGATTAAAAAAACAAAGCTGCTTTCTTCCCAAATATGTACCACAAGTGCCTGCAGGTTGTATATGATATTTCAGCCCTATTGACCAGAGCGGAGCTGAGCTCCACAATGAGACACAACCAGTGTCAGACTTAGGCGCCAGGGGCCCTACAGTGGTGTTGATTCTTGCAACCGGCTCTCCACTTTACTGGAAGAGGCGGCATCGCCGGTACAGGGAGCAGATGCCATCTTGGATTCGCAGCTCCAGCCGGCACCAGTTCACACTACTCTGTTCAGTAATTCACAGGCGGTAGAACATCTCTGATAACCCTATCCACGCCTCTTAGCCACCTCAAACAGTCCTTTGAGGGACCATATTGCTACTATGGCTCTCGGTGAATATGAGTTTGATACCCACCACAGCATTGTATGTGGCCCGCGGAAGGTTAGACCCAGCAAGCAGGGATGGACAAGGTCCAGACACAGAAGGACCTTCTCTTCACTCTCCCCAGTGGATCAAGCCAGAACAGGGAACGAGCACCATCTTAGATTAGGAGCTTCAGTCCGCACCTTCACACTACTCTGATCAGTAGCTCACAAGTAGTAGAACATCTCTGATAACCCTACCCACGCCCCCTCGACACCTCCAGTTGTCATTTGAGGGATCATAGTGCTACTGTGGCCCTTGGTGAATATGAGTTTGATACCCATCACAGCAGTGTATGTGGCCCGCGGAAGGTTAGACCCAGCAAGCAGGGATGGACCAGGTCCGGACGCAGAAGGACCAGCTCTCCACTCTCCAGCGTAGGGAGCGAGTGCCATCTTGGATTCAGAGCTCCAACGCACACCTCTGGCAGGCCTACCCACCAACTCTCTGAGGGATACCATAATGCTAATGTGGCCCTCAGTGAAACAGAGTTTGACACCCATGGTCTAATGGCTTCGGAAAGGTTATATAATCATAAGGGTACAGGAGAAAGCGCAGTCCTATCCAGTATGAGACTGGTAAAGACGGCCATATTGGTTATCATTCAGCTTTCCAATGTACGGCTATAACAAAGAAGCATCTGACTGGAAATTCTTTCCACCACTTGACAGAAGTCGACGACCCAAGAAGTTAGACCTAGATTTTGGATGTTTACAGCAGTACCTTTACTCCCGCAGACCACATAGACTTGTTTGCTTCTGCATGAACTTGTACGTCTGCAGAGCATTGCATGTTAAGAATTCCTACCCAATACCCACGAATGTATTTACGGTACCTATTATAGCCCCGGGCTGAATATATATAATTACAATGTGTGATTTCCAAAGACTTTGCTATACAATAGGTATTGTGAGAGGGTAGGATGCGTTCCAGCCTCCCACTTCATAGTTACCTCTGCGTGGCCCTATTGTCAGCTGATGTAGAGACAGGTAGGGCACCATTATTATGTGTATGTTTTGGCTGTAAAATCACAGCAGCTTAAGATATTAAAACTTTAGGAAGATCAGCGGAGAAGATCTGTCCTTTGTAATGGTGCCGGGGAGGCGAGTTATAGCCCTTAAAGGGGTTGTTTCGCTACAAGGATTGCTGCTTTTTATGTTAAAGATCTTGCAAAAACAAGTCACTTTGCAATATGTGTCCTACCTATTCTGAGATAGCGCCTCTTGTATGGGCTGCATCAGCTCCTCAGGTTGCTATAGTACAGACCTGTTCAATCTTCTATGATAGGCTGCAAGCATGGTTGCTTCAGCTACAGACCATGGTTCTCTACTGCCTAGCAGCTAGTAGAAGTCAGTAGAACGCCCTGTATTTCAAAATGAAACACAAGAAAAGGACTATGGTAAGATGACTCTTTGTAATGTGGGGGAGCACCTTTAAGTTTTATGGCAGGGACGCTCTTCCATTGCAGCCTTGCTCCATTAGCGCCTTGCATGCCATAGGGGATTGATAAGTATGCGTCATGAAGTAATACTATCTGTAACGGAGGACGTATATATATATATAGGCTTACACAAAACGGTCTCAAGAAGACAAACCCTTCTCTAAATGAATCAATTCAATGATAAGTTCATTGCCTTAAAGGGATTGTCCACTAAAAAAATATGTTCCATTGGGGCCAAAGTGGACACCGCACAGACAAAGCTGGGACATATTTTAATCTCTGTTATCAAAGCAAAATGGATTTTAACAAATGTTATCTACCTGTGTGCGGAATCTATACCTGCAGCTTGTCAGCTCATGATGTGGATACGTTGCAAATTTACAGATCTGCATAAAAATCCAGAGCTCTATAAAACATTGACTTTTTTATGTACATAAATCGCACCTACACCTGCAAAATCTGGTGTAGATTTGTCGCTGCAGATTCACTTGTGGAACTTCCTCTGTTAAAAATCGTACAGCATTTCTGTCGCCTGTGGACGTATCCTTATTCTTTACACCCAGGGGTAAGAATCTGTCCTGGTCATGTCACAGACAGGTGCACAAAGATCTGAGCTTTACTGCACCGAGCTGTGCACCTGTGTGATCATCACGTGACAAGACCTGGGGCCTTATGTATGAAAACTGACTATGGGTATGTTCCCACGGTATAGTACGTGCCGCAAAACGCAGGGTGCTTTGGAAGCACGTGCTGATCATCGCGTATTTCCAAAGCACGGGGGGGCCGGCAGCCCCCATGCATTGTTCGCCGCGAACAATTGACATGTCAATTCTCCCCCCGCGCGTACAATACGATCGTATTGTACTCGCAGGGGGACGACACGTAATCCATAGCTGTCTATGAGAACTATGGATTACCGTAATTGCGGCGCACATTTCACTGCGTATAAGGGTATGTTCACACGATATACTGTGGCACGTACAGTACGCGCTGCAGTACATCATGTCTTTCGGGATTGTGCTGATACGGATGACATGTCACTTACCTCCCCGCGCGTACAATACGATCGTATTGTACGAGTGGGGAGGCGTAATCCATAGTTCTCTATGAGAGCTATGATTTACCGTAATTTCAGTGCCAAAATAAGCCGTTTGAACATACCCTATGGCTATGTTCACACGGTGTAATTGCGGGGATGTATTTCGCCCGCAATTATTCCGTGTGCTCGGGAGCGAAGGTGGGGCAGGGGGGAGGGGGGTGTCTTGCCCGCCGGCCCCATAGACATTCGTTATTCAGGGCACGTAATCCATAGTACTCTATGAGAACTGTGGATTACCGTAATGACTGGGACGTATCTCGCCCCATATTTCGCGCCGTACTGCGAGATACGTCCCACTTTAAGCCGTGTGAACATAGCCTAAAAGTAAGACTGTCTTTCTTGGCCATAGCAAACAATCAGAGCCCATAGCAACCAATCAGAGCTCATAGCAACCAATCAGAGCTCAGCTTTCATTTCATATAGTGCTCTGGAAAAATACAAGCTGAGCTCTGATTGGTTGCTACGAGCTCTGCTTGGTTGCTATGAGCAACAAACAGTCTTATTTTTAGACCGTTTTCATACATAAAGCCCCAGGTTTGTATCTGCTACTGAATGACAGCAAGCAGAGATCTTAAGAACAATGATCAATTGCTATAGAAAGTATACAGGAGAAATGTATAACCTTTTGTTATACATAGAATAGCAATGATTTGTTGTAACCAGAATACACCATCAAAAAGGAAATTCTTATGTTAGCAGAGGAGCAGCTATGGGGGGGTGCAAGACTAACAGCCACTTCCCAGGGGAGCCCAAGAGCCCTATTGCCACATAGCAAGACACCACTATTGTAAATGATACATTATAGCTGGGGCCCCATTCCACTTTTTGAATTAGGGTATGTTCACATGTTGTACTGCGGCGCATACAGTGCACGGCACAATGCATTGTGTGTTTCGGGAGCTCACGCTAATACGCGCGTACTCCCGCGTGGGGTGGGTGGGGGGTGGGGTAGGAAGCCCGCCGGCCCCATTGACATTCATTACTCGCGTCACGTATTCGCCACAAATAATTGACATGTCACTTATCTCCCCGCGCGTACAATACGATCGTATTGTATGCGCGGGGAGAGGAGGCGTAATCCATAGTTCTCTATGAGTTCTATGGATTACCATCATTTTGGAATTACCCTGTGTGAATATACCCTAAGGGTACAAAAGCTTCAAGTTACAGTTTGGGTTATCAATAGAGTTGGGGTCCATCTACACGACAAGCAGGAAAGTCACTTGGTTTTCGAATTTCAAAAAAATTAACAAAAAACGACTGTAAACCATCCCCATAGATCTCAATTGAAAATCCACGTTTTTCTGAGGTTGGATTTTCTCCAAAAACTTAGAACATGTTCCGCCGTATTTCACTCAAAAAATTGTGGTAAATTTACTATTGAAGTCCATAGGATGACATGAAAAACAACCGGAAAGCTTTATGCGCAGATATTGACGCAGACCCACGTCCAAAAACTCAATTGTACTCTATGATGCAAAGAGGATTGAACTGAATCTGAAAACCGCGTGTAAATCTGCAGCAAAAATGAAAACCGAGTTAAAAATCCTGGGGTTCTCATGTAAAATACCTGTTCACGTACTCGTCGGACGACGCGGTTTTAGGATTCAGAATCCGACGAGTATTTTTTCCTTTGTCGTGTCTATGAATCCTCAGTGATTTAGGCCGCGGCTGTATACATGAAATATAGCTGCTCTTTGTAGACAAAGCAGGAAAACTCCTTTACCAAACACCACAGGGAGTTGCTGCAGGGTCTGAATAACCACTTACAAATATGCAGCCATGTTCACTGCTTCTTGTTGTTTGAAAACGAGAGACATTTGGCAGAAGCCGTCCCCGTGCATTAAGCCACTCGTGAAAGTAGAGTCTGTGCCAGAATAAACGGCAGGGTGTGAGGAAGCACTTAATGAAAAATGGAGTCACTGAAAACTTTCCAGGCTGACCTATAAATATTCATTTCCAAATCTCCAGAGGAACGAGACCGGATGATATGATCTGGGCCAGGCAGCACATACCTGCTGAAGTGCCAGCGTGTCGGCTTGGTTGGGCATGTGTAGGGCAGATGTGTAGGGCAGTAAGGTGGTTGCAATAAACATCAGTAGGGCGAGGTACACACCATGATTGTGCCCCCCGCTTAATGTACACTTCAAGCTGCAGTGTTGGACTAGGGTACCTAGGGCCCACCAGTTGAATTTCATACTTGGTGCCCACCAAGCGAGTTGATTCTCTGGACCCAACAGGGGAGGTGGTTCTTGGGGCCCATCAGTGGAGAGGATTCTGGGGGCCCACCAGTGGAGTTGATTCTGGGGCCCACCAGTGGAGTTGATTCTTGGGGCCCACCAGTGGAGTTGATTCTTGGGGCCCACCAGTGGAGCTGATTCTTGGCGCCCACAGTAGAGTTATCTTGGGGCCCACCAATGGAGTTGATTCCTGGGCCACGTGGAGTAGATTTTGGGGCCCACCAGTGGAGTTGATTCTTGGGGCCCACCAGTGGAGTAGATTCTTGGGCCTACCAGTGGTAGATTTTTGGAGTTGTTCTTGGGGCCCACCAGTGGAGTTGATTCTTGGGGCCCACCAGTGGAGTTGATTCTTGGGGCCCACCAGTGGAGTTGATTCTTGGGGCCCACCAGTGGAGTTGATTCTTGGGGCCTACCAAGTGGAGTTGATTCTGGGGCCCACCAGTGGAGGTGATTCTGGGGCCCCACCAGTGGAGGTGATTCTGGGAGCCCACCAGTGGAGGTGATTCTGGGAGCCCACCAGTGGAGGTGATTCTTGGGGCCCACCAGTGGAGGTGATTCTGGGGCCCACCAGTGGAGGTGATCCTGGGGGCCCACCAGTGGAGGTGATTATTGGGGCGCACCCTACAGATACTGTATATGCCTTTTAAAAAAATGTCCAGGTCTGCCATGCTCAGTGGCTCACCGTGGATCTGCTCTGTTCCCCTGTGTTCCAGTCTGAGCCTATCTGGTTGTATATGTTAAATGGACCCTTATGACAGATGCCAAGAAGTCGCATCTTTCACCCAAATGGTTAAACGGAAGTCAGAAATGTGGTGTGTACCTAACCTTTCTAGAAGCGTTGTATTTCAGGGACACCTATCGCCCGGTCCGAATTTTGATGGTGATGGCAGGAAAATCACTTTATTTTTCCTTTCTGGTGATTTGGTCACACGATTGGTCATCGCTGGCAATATTTGGATCAAGAATCCAAAGTCAGACACTACTCATCAGAAGTCTGGGATAGCAGTGGTGTACCCCGAGAGCTTTAGGCTATGTCCACACTGCACAGGATTACGATCGTATCTCCGGCGCTTTTCGTTTTTTTAAAAGCGCCGCAGATACGATCGTCAGTGTGGTGCCATAGACGGCAATAGAAAAGACGAGTTGCTGTCTACACAGCTCGTCTTTTCTCTGCCCGTCTTTCGGCAGCGGCGTATTATACAACATGTTGTATAATACGCCGGTGCTTCTCGTCTTCTTGACGTCTTCCTATACAATGCTATTGTATGGGGGACGTCGGGAAAATGAGAAGCGGCCGCGGCTTTTGCACAAAGCGTGACAAAAGCCGCGGTCCTGCATCAAAGAGAGACCGGCCGCTTTTGGGGCCGTTTTTTCTCTGATGCAGTGTAGACATAGCCTTAATCACACATCTTTTCCAGAAACTGATGTTACTGAGAAATGGGTAACAAATTCACGCAAGAAAAAGTGAAATTTATTGATTTTTGGGGGGGGGCAAAAGTTGACACCTTTTGCAACTACAACTCTCAGCATGCTCTGGCAGACACAGAATTTCAGGGCATACTGGGCGTTGTAGCCTTATTGTAGATGCCTGCCATCTAGCTCTTAGGCTAGGGACACATCATTCCCTTCACCAAGAAAGCTCCTGACGTATACGCTAAATGTATACTTAGGATCCAATGGCTCAACGGAGGTCAAAAGTGTATTATTTTGTTCAGTATACATTTGAATTATGCAACACAAAAAAAGTATATAATAGCACTATTTTATACAACGGCGCTCAAAACAATGTATACTTTTTTTTTTTTTTAAATGGGAGCCTATGGGTAACTGATATCAGTGCTTGGCCTCCGATTATTGTATACCAACTGATGCGTACGCTAAACGGAAGCCAGAAACATGACGTATACCTGGCCTTACAGGGGTTGTCTCACTACATTGATTCATCTTACCTCAGTCCTGTTTTGTTGGTTTCATTTTGAATTCAGGGGCGTGTTTACTGGCTTCTACTAGGATGCAGTAGAAGCCAGGTCTGTATCTATAGCAACCAGTGCTGACAGCCTATCAGGAGAGATCAAACAGGTCTGTAGCTATAGCGACCAGTGCTGGCAGCCTATCAGGAGAGATCAAACAGGTCTGTAGCTATAGCAACCAGTGCTGGCAGCCTATCATGAGAGATTGAATAGGTCTGTAGCTATAGCGAACCAGCGCTGGCGCCTATCAGGAGAGATTGAACAAGTCTGTAGCTATAGCGACCAGTGTTGGAAGCCTATCAGGAGAGATTGAACAGATGTGTAGCTATAGCGACCAGTGCTGGCAGCCTATCAGGAGAGATCAAACAGGTCTGTAGCTATAGCAACCAGTGCTGGCAGCCTATCATGAGAGATTGAATAGGTCTGTAGCTATAGCGACCAGCGCTGGCAGCCTATCAGGAGAGATTGAACAGATCTGTAGCTATAGCGACCAGCGCTGGCATCCTATCAGGAGAGATTGAACAGATCTGTAGCTATAGCGACCAGTGCTGGCAGCCTATCATGAGAGATCAAACAGGTCTGTAGCTATAGCAACCAGTGCTGGCAGTCTATCACGAGAGATTGAATAGGTCTGTACCTATAGCGACCAGCGCTGGCAGCCTATCAGGAGAGATTGAACAGGTCTGTAGCTATAGCAACCAGTGCTGGCAGCCTATCAGGAGAGAGAGAACAGGTCTGTAGCTATAGTGACCTGAGGAGCTGATGCAGCCCATACAAGAGGGGATATCTAGGAATAGGTAGGACATTGTTAATGGACACACATTGCAAAATGACTTGTTTTTGCAAGATCTTTAACATAAAAAGCAGCAATCCTTGTAGTGCGACAACCCCTTTAAGATGTAAAGTTCAAAGAATGCTGGGTGTTGTAGTCCTACGAGATCTGTAGATGCTAGTATTTCAGTACAGTAGAAAGTATAGAGAGAGTGCTACCTTCCTGAATTACTGCAAGTAGGGTAAAGTTTACCACCTATGTATTTATGTTCAAATATAGGGGGTCTCCAAGCCTCCCTAATCTGGGCAACACTTCATAGCCCTCCTGCCACACCCAGCTCTTAATTACATCCACTCCCTGCGGTTCAGCCGCAGAGACTGGGATGAAGCTCGGAGTTGGCAGCTGTATTATTACACCCACCCCACATAAAAATAAACACGGGGGTCCCGGGGGAGAGAAGAGTTCCAGGGTCTGACCCCTTGCTCAATGCTGGAGATTACAGCTGACTTTCCTGCCCTGACACTGCTACTCGCTGCATGTGTGACCCCAAAAGCGGCCCTTAGCCTGTTTACGTGAACCCCATTCTGCCGGCTTCTGTAAATCCGAGGCCGCGCCAGTCCTCTTCTGCCACACATTGCCTGTGGTGACACATGGCGATAATCCGAATGTTGTCATGAAGCCATTCAGTCATCAGCTAGGCATGATGCGAGTAACCGTCTGACCCCGCGCCTGTTCCTGGCCCCGTCGCAGCCTCTGAGTAATCCTGGGTGTTGGTCTGAGCTTATTAAAAAACCTGTATCTGTCATTTTCGCAAAATTGCTTTTCTTAAAGCACCACAACTTCCTGACTCTACTCCTACACGACCTTACTAAGGAGCCCTATCTACTCCCCGGCCTTGGCCCGCAGCCCGTCGCCTTCCACGGCAACTTTATTACACAATTAAAAATGGCCGACCATAGACCTCATCATAACAGGCGAAAAGATCAGGATGGAGAATGACCTGCCAAAACATGTCCCCATCCAAATATCGCAGAGGGCACCACCTATTGGAGCATGTACGGGCTTTAATTGGCTTAATTGGAAACTTTTTCCTCTGTAAAAATTGCTCCCATTTGTTGTGTGGGCAGCTTAGGCAATCATCCCAATAATAAATCCTGAAGGCAGTCATGGAGAATATCCGAAAGACTTTAGGAGCCAGTAAAATAGTCCTGGAGCCAATTTTATAACAATAAGTCTTTATAGACATCAATATCAATCATAAAAGTAAAAAATGTCCCAATTGGGCTGTTGGATTTTTCCAACATTGCTAAAAAGGGGTCCTCCATGGCTAGTATAGGAGCGCACACTACTTTCTGTATACCATCTTACTCCTTTGAATTTTCGGCCGGCCATCGATTGCAAGTCAGGACTTATGTATAAAAACTGTCTGACTGTCTTTATTGCCCATATAAACCAATCGGAGTCATAGCAACCGACCAGAGCCCATAGCAACCAGTCAGAGCCCATAGCAACCAGTCAGAGCCCATAGCGACCAATCAAAGCCCATAGTAACCAATTAGAGCCAATAGCAACCAATCAGAGCGCAGCTTTTATTTTTCTAGAGCACTATGTGAAATGAAAGCTGGGCTCTGACTGGTTGCTATGGGCTCTGACTGGTTGCTATGGGCTCTGACTGGTTGCTATGGGCTCTGGTCGGTTGCTATGACTCTGATTGCTTTATATGGGCAACAAAGACAGTCAGACAGTTTTCATACATAAGGCCCGTGGTACGAACAATGGGTTGACGGCAGACTTTCTACTACCAATAATGTGATTTATCCTATTGGAATTTTTTTTTACGGTGGTGGTTTGATAAAACTAGATATCTGTGGCCATTCATTTATCTCGGGGGCATTTTCTTTTCGGTGCGTGCTTAATCTGCCAATTTAGTCTCAGTGTCAGTGGGATCATTCATACCAACAATGCCATGGGCGATTTAATCAATCCTAATCTTATGTGTATGAACAGCTTTAGACCCTGTCGACTTCTAGCTTTACTGCTAAGCATCTATAGACAGTCTCTGACTTAAACCGTTCCTACTTACATCTGTCCCCTAGTTACAAACGGAGACTTATGGGGCATGCTGGCACTTGTAGTTCCATGTTTCACAGCAGATAGTAGCCATGGAACGACAAGTGCCAGCATGCCACAGCAGCACAAGAGGTGAAAATGAGGTGAAATCAGGCCACAGACAGCAAAACAAATGTATAAACCCTTCCCTGCACTATCCAAAACTAAAAGAATCCCTTTGTGCTGGAGTAACATTTAATAAATATACCTGTTCCGACTTACATACAAATTCAACTTAAGAACAAACCTACAGTCCCTATCCCGTTCGTAACCCGGGAACTGCCTGTATTCAGACAGGTCAGGTCTATACCCAATTTGCTGGTGGGTTTCAATCTGTGGGTCTGCTTCAGAAAACCCACAGAGAACCTGACCCATCTGAAAATAGCCTTAGGGCTCAGGCGCTGTTTTTGCAGTTGTTTTAGCGCCTTTTCCATGCCCAAAACGTCTAGAAACACCCCGAGTTCATTTTCATTGATTCCTATGGAAAACCGTGTCGTAGTTCACATGATGTGGTTTTTCGGCGCTGAAAAAGTAGTGACAAGTCAGTTTTTGAAGCGTTTTCCACATGTAAAATGCGCATAGGAATCAATGGAGAGCTTCAAAACCTCGTCAAAAAACCTCGTCCACAAGTGTGGCGTGTTTTTGGACGCAGTTTTGATGCGTTTTTGCCCGCGGGACCGTGCCCAAAATACGTCCTAGCACAATATTTCAATAACAATAAAAACGGCGTCAGAACGCGCATCTCAAAAACCTCATCAAATCCTCATCTGAAAACTGCTGCATATGAGCCGTTTTCAGATGAGGATTTGAAGCTGATTTGGAGGTTGACAAATCATGTGAACATACCCTAAGGCTATGCTCACACGGCTTATTGCGGAACGTTAAGTACGCGTGCGCAATACGCCCTTGTGTTTTAGAGGCACGGGCTGATCAACGCATACTCTCAAAGCACGGGGGACATGCATTGTCAGTGGCACGTAAGCGCCGCGAACAATTGACCTGTCACTTCTCTCTCCGGGCGTACGATCCGATCGTATTGTACGCCCGTGGAGACGCGGCATAATTCATAGTTGTCTATGAGAGCTATGGATTACTGTAATTGCGGCACGCATTTTGCCGCGTATAAAGGGCAATACGCGGCGAAATACGCGCTCAATTACACTTTAAAATAAGCCGTGTGAACATACCCTAAAGAGGAAGATAATTGACTGAAATTGCCTATTAGGCTATGTTCAAACGGCGTTTTTGGATGCGAAAAACACATCCAAATGCGCTGCGTAAATTTAATCCAAAGCTGGATTGGCTGCATTTAGGCTGCAGCAGCAATGCACCCTATAGTTTTATATAGGGCGTCTGCTGCGTCTTTCGGATCAAGAATTGACATGAGAATTCTTTGAACGGATCCGAAAGACGCATTAGAACAACGCAAGTAAACACGTATCGGTGATCACTCGTCTGAACGCCAATGTGTGTTTTACATTTAAAGCAATATAAATCCCTCTGGACATTGTTAGATGCGGGTTTGGGTCCGTTTCGGCTCCAAAACTTGGATCCAAACACGCATCTGAAAACGGATCCAAAAAATTGATACAAAGCGCCGTGTGAACATCCCCTTAAAGTGGCTTTTCTCAATTATCATCTAGATTTTGTTAACAACCAATACCCAACATAGATCAGAGGATATTTCTCAAACACTAAAACAAGGAAAAGAGGGCACCGTTACCCACAGCAACCAATCGGATTACAGATTTTTTTTTGTCCCTCTTTCGTTGGTCTAGAATCGATAAATCTCCTCCGATATCTGTTGGTTTTTGGTTGCAGCAAAGACGTGGATGATTATTGGGAAAAAAACAGCCAGTTTAAGCCATTTCAGCCAATGATCTCCCTCTTTCTTTCTAGCTTTGATAAAGGTGCGTTCACACTACGTATTGCGGCGCGTACCTGCGCGTGCTGCAAGATGGCCCAGGCTCCTATTCGTTTGTTATTCCCCTGTACGTAATTGCCGAAATAAGTGACGTCCCTTCTTTTTACAGGCGCACAGTACGCACCGGGAATATGTAGGTTTAGTATAGCACTCAATGAGTGCTATGATTATACCGTGTTTGCGGTGCGTATTGCAGTACAATTACGTTCCGAAGTATGGGCTGCAAATACGCTGTGCGAACATACACTAAATCTGCAAAATGGGATCCATTGTATTAGCGAATAGTAATCTATATGGTAAAAATCGGATCCATTGTATTAGCGAATAGTAATCTATATGGTAAAAATCGGATCCATTGTATTAGCTAATAGTAATCTATATGGTAAAAATGGGATCCATTGTATCAGCTAATAGTAATCTATATGGTAAAAATGGGATCCATTGTATCAGCTAATAGTAATCTATATGGTAGAAATGGGATCCATTGTATTAGCGAATAGTAATCTATATGGTAAAAATGGGATCCATTGTATCAGCTAATAGTAATCTATATGGTAAAAATGGGATCCATTGTATCAGCTAATAGTAATCTATATGGTAAAAATGGGATCCATTGTATCAGCTAATAGTAATCTATATGGTAAAAATGAGATCCATTGTATCATCTAATAGTAATCTATATGGTAGAAATGGGATCCATTACATTAGCTAATAGTAATCTATATGGTAGAAATGGGATCCATTTTATTAGTGGATAGTAATCTATATGGTAAAAATGGGATCCATTGTATCAGCTAATAGCAATCTATATGGTAAAAATGGGATCCATTGTATTAGCTAATAGTAATCTATATGGTAAAAATGGGATCCATTGTATTAGTGGATAGTAATCTATATGGTAAAAATGGGATCCATTGTATTAGTGGATAGTAACCTATATGGTAAAAATGGGATCCATTGTATTAGTGGATAGTAATCTATATGTAGAAATGGGATCCATTGTATTAGTGGATAGTAATCTATATGTAGAAATGGGATCCATTGTATTAGTGGATAGTAATCTATATGTAGAAATGGGATCCATTGTATTAGTGGATAGTAATCTATATGTAGAAATGGGATCCATTGTATTCGCTAATAGTAATCTATATGGTAGAAATGGGATCCATATAATCAGGCAGATGTTTGAAGTCCCCCTAAATATATAGTCTGTCTTTCTGCTCTTCAGCACTACTATGTGGGTTCCCTGATATATGGCGGTATTAATTATTGTAACCTCTGCACTGTTTTAGTTTATGGTCATGAGGTGGTGGGACATCTATGAATTCTAGTTACGCCCCTGATAAATAGATTTATGCCAGTCTACCCCATCCATGGATGTACTGGGTGACGCCAATGTCCCGGGTCCATGCCCTAAGTTTTCGGCTAACGCAAGACCTTCAGGTGCGCTTTTCAATCAACTTTATTTATAAAACCCAGATTATTGGGAGCATCTAGGATTACAAAAAGAAGTCATCATGGCCGACATCTTCAGTGAAAACCCTGAGGATCTTGGTTAATGTCTAGTTACAATCAGTCCATCTATTATACGGTATTATGAGAAGGGTAAGAGGCAGCAAGATGCGATGATACAACCATTGAAAATCCTAAAAATTGAAATTGAAGGTAGGAGGGTCCTAGAGAAAACTATGTTTTGTGGGGGGTCAGAAGGGGGGCCCCCATAGTAATCATGAGCTCTAGTAATGGGTTATCTGCAATTCAATGTCCTATTCAGGAAAGGGTGAGTGCAGAGGATTGTGTTCTGTTGTTCCCGTTTCAGCCCTTAGGCGGGGTTTTTAGAAAGAGGTGCCCCCCGGTGTAATTTTCCCCATAGTGTGATGATAATTGGGGGTATATTATCAACTTTTGGGTTCAGTGTCCTCTTAAAAAGGAGACCCACAAGTCATTGCAGTGCATGTTCCACTAGACCCCGGGACTGCCCTGCCACCTGGGTCTAGCACCAGCCGGTTGCCCCCCTGGATTTTTGGGGGTTAATGCTGCCCATAGTGATCCCAGGCACACATGTGCGGTATGTATTAATAGAAAGCAGCAGTGGTGTGCAGCGCCAGGCCCTTGTGCCCTATGGTGAGTTTTTAAACAGATCCAGGCTGCCCTCTCCCAAAGCCGCTAGCGTGTGTGTGGGAAGCGACAAAGAACTTTTGTGTGTGGTGGTTGTGCTCTGTGCATATTCCACCACACCGCCATTGTGGCGTTATGTGGTCCATTGTGAAAAACCCCAATTGAGGGGGTGCAGAGTGAGTTTGTCTTAAAAGAATGACGGGGATTTAAATGAATTCATGGTAAAATAGGGCCCAAATAAGGGGGAAAAAAAGGGAAGTAGCAATAATTAAAGTTATAAATAATACCGCCATATATCATACAACCAAAATAGTAATGCTAGATAGCAGAAAGCCTTCAGTATCATCAAAAAGGGATTATATTCTTACACCTGAGTGAGCCCCCTCAACCTCTGGGCCCTGTTTGACTGCTTCAGGTACACCCATGGAGGTAAATGCAGTCCTATGTAAAACCACAAATATCACATTGAATAATAGCAAAGTTTCAGGACCTATATAGCAATAATTAAAACTACAAATAATACCGCCATGTATCACACAACCTAAAAAGTAACGCTAGATAGATATTTCCTTCAAAATGGGACTATATTCTTACACCTGAGTGAGCCCCCTCAACCTCTGGGCCCTGTATAGTTGCTCTAGGTACATTTAAATGTAGTCCTGTGTTAAACCACTAATACCACAATGAATAATAGCAAAATTTCAGGATCTATGTAGCAATATATAGCCAAATAAGATGGAAGTAGCAATAATGCAAGTTATAAATAATACCGCCATATATCACACAACCAAAATAGTAATGCTAGATAGCAGAAATCCTTCAATATCATCAAAAAGGGACACTGCTCTAACATCTCGGTGAGCCCCCCTCAAACCCCTGGGCTCTGTATGGTTGCTTCCGTTATATCCATGGAGGGGCATTTAAATGCAGTCCTATGTAAAACCACAAATGTCACATTGGACAGTAGCAAAATATATATTCTTACACCTGAGTGAGCCCCCTCAACCTCTGGGCACTGTATAGCCCTATGTAAAACGTCTTATACTGTATTGCAGGTATAGCAGAGCTGAGTTTGTCAATAAACAGAGGTAGGCAAGAAGTCATAGAGCCCCATAGCCAAATAAGATGAAAAGAAAACTGAAGTAGCAATAACTAAAACAATAAATAATACCGCCATATACCCGACAACCCAAAAAGTAGTGTTAGATAGCAAAAAGCCCCTATTCCCTTCAAAACGGGACTATGTCCTCACACCTGAGTGAGCCCCCTCAACCTCTGGGCCTTTACGGCTGCTTCAGTTACACCGATGAAGGTAGGTTTACATGCAGTCCTATGTAAAACCACTAATACCACATTGCAGAGTGTTGGGACCTATATCCTTGGTGGATGGGTACCTAGGAGACATTGGGTTCCTCAGGTTCTGCAGTATGTATCATCTGATCTCCATAAAGGTTGGTGGTCCGTGAGTTGCGCCCCTAACTGCCCGAAATCATGAAGGATAAAGCCCCCATCTCCTGTTCATTGTACACTGTGTAGTCTAATGGTGTCTGCGTTCGTATACCTGACCCGCTGCGGTGACATTGTGTTGTCGGTGGACGGGCATCCCATGAAGCCGCCACATCTGCATCTTGTGTTTACCTGGAGGTGACGCCGGTCACTCCGGACACTGTGTGTGTATAGACGGTATGTAGGGAACTTTAGCCGTAGAAAACCGCATAGTAAGTGCATGGGTAGAGGGATAAAATGAGCGTTAAGCATTACCGTGCGTCCCGGGACTGCGAGCGGCTCCAGGCAACCAAATGACATCCAGATGAGTGAAGTTCTGCAACTTTTTTCCTCCTTTCTGAAGTTTGCTCTCCTCCGCCTCCTCTCCTAACACCTCTCTATGAAGCCTTTGTCTTCTCAGACTCTTCGCTTCTTTTTTTTTTTCCTCCTTTAAAGTTTTTCTTCTTCTTTGACTTTTTTTTTCTCCTGCCCCTTTTCCCTTTTTTTTTTTTCCTTTCCTCCAGCCTCTTCACTCTTTCTGGCTGTGGAAGTGATAGTTTAGCTATTCCTATGCTATTTGCCTGGGGCAGGGAAGGCGTTCCCAGGACAGAGGCAGGACTAATGCTTCCCTCCAGTGCCTCCTAACCCAACTATTGGCTTAAATAACCCCCCCCTCCCAAAATCCAAATCAAAGACTGTCCCCTCTCCACCTTTACACTGACCGACCCCATACCTACAGGCTGCCCAGAGATGCCGGAGTAACCCATCTTGCATCACTAACCTTTCCATAACTTTTGCAGTTTACATAGTATGACCTCCACGCGCCAGGCTGCAAGGGGCGACCTAGACATTGCCTCACAGTCAATATGTGGAGGGTTTTATCTTATCTCCTAAAACTATCACCACAGGGGATGAACTTTAACTAGAGCCCTGCGAAACCTAATCCTAAACTGCTTTATATAGGCGGGGGCTGCTTTTTTCTGTCATTTTCCAGGCACTGAGATCTAACGTGGAATAGGTTGGCCATGGATAGAAGAAGACAATTTGGCCGTTAACAAGCCTGGTGGTCTCATTGGTGGTCTTAAAAAGATCTGTCAAAAAAGCGCTAGGTCCACTCCTGCATTGACATTTCTATTTTTTTGTACTGTTTTAGGAATAGAAAACCAAAAATAATGTCGGCTTCAGATCCATTATGGTGGACACCAATGGCACCTGACACGGGATCACCTTAACAGCAAAATGGGCCCTGGGCATTGCAGCGCAGTGGGCCATGTCCAAATACAGGCAGTCCCCGACTTACAACATTCCGACCAGGCGTAACTTTTAGATCCTGGGCCCTATTGCAAATAGTAAAATGGGGCCCCTCAGCTACCATGTGCCATTAAAAAGGCTGTGATAGGTTTTTTGGGGCCCCCTCAGGGTGCAGGGCCCGGTAGCGACTGCTACCTTTGCACCCCCTATAGCTACGCCCCTGGTTCTGACTTACATCTGTCTCCTAATTACAAACGGAGACATGTGGGGCATGCTGGCACTTGTAGTTTCATGTTCCACAGCAAATAGTAGTTGTGGAACTACAAGTTCCAGCATGCCACAGCAGCACATGAGGTGAAAATGAGAGAAAATGTAGACAGCAAAACAAATGTATAAACCCTTCCCTGCACCCTGCACTATCCGAAACTAAAAAAAAAAACTTTTGTGCAGGAGTTACATTTAATAAATATACCTGTTCCGACTAACATACAAATTTAACTTAAAGGGGTTGTCTCACTACAAGGATTGCTTTTTTTTTTTTTTAAAGATCTTGCAAAAACAAGTCACTTTGCAATATATGTCCATTAACAATGTACTACCTATTCCTAGATATCAGCTCTTGTATGGGCTGCATCAGCTCCTCAGGTTGCTATAGCTACAGACATGTTTGATCTATCCTGATAGGCTGCCAGCACTGGTTGCTATAGCTACAGACCTGTTTGATCTATCCTGATAGGCTGCCAGCACTGGTTGCTTTAGCTACAAACCTGTTCGATCTTTCCTGATAGGCTGCCAGCACTGGTAGCTTTAGCTACAGACCTGTTTTATCTTTCCTGATAGGATGCCAGCACTGGTTGCTTTAGCTACAGACCTGTTTGATCTTTCCTGATAGGCTGCCAGCACTGGTTGCTTTAGCTAAAGACCTGTTTGATCTATCCTGATAGGCTGCCAGCACTGGTTGCTATAGCTATAGACCTGTTCAATCTCTCCTGATAGGCTGCCAGCACTGGTTGCTATAGCTACAGACCTGGCTTCTACTGCAGCCTGGTAGAAGCCAGTAAACACGCCCCTGAATGAAAAATGAAACCAAGAAAACAGAACTGAGGTGAGATGAATCAATGTAGTGAGGCAACCCCTTTAAGAACAAACCTACGGTCCCTATCCTATTCATAACCCGGGGACTGTCTGTACATGACACCAGGTAGGCATGAGGCCATGTTTCTAACCACCTCCAAGCACACCAATATCATCATGCTGCAAATGGTCAAATGCATCATCATGTTGTCAGGACACCCTTCTGACATCTTGTAGGCATTCGGTAGCCTACCAGACTACTTGGCAGGGCAGGAAGCCGATGGCTCCCTGCTCGACCATGGCTTTCAACTGTTTGTATATTCCAAGAACATGCAAACTGTTAATTAAATAAGCAACTCCAACCCAGAGATCCAGGGCACGTCTCCTGAATTTCTGGGACACACATTCACCACCTTGGGCCCCTGTGTTTGTGCAGCCCCCCGGGCAACTGCATAGTGTGCCCAATGGATAAGATGGCCCTGACCTGACAGACCCCATTGTAGTCAAATGAGAAACAATGGAGGCACTGGATCCGTTGTGTAATAGATACTAGTGGACCCCATTGTAGACAAATTGGAAGCAAAAGATAATGGGCCTGATGTATGAAAACTGTCCAGCAGGAAGACTGTCTTTGCTGCCCATAACAACCAATCAGAGCCCATTTGTAACCGATTTAGAGCCCCTAGCAAAAACCCATCAGAGCCATAGCAAACCGATCAGAGCCCATAGCAAACCGATCAGAGCTCATATCCACCAATCAGAGCCCATAGCAACCGATCAGAGCCCATAGCAACCGATCAGAGCCCATAGCAACCGATCAGAGCCCATAGCAACCGATCAGAGCCCATAGCAACCGATCAGAGCCCATAGCAACCGATCAGAGCCCATAGCAACCAATCAGAGCTCAGCTTTTATATTTCCAGAGCACTATAGGAAATTAAAGCTAAGCTCTGATTGGCTGCTATGGACAACAAAGACAGTCTCACTTCTAGACACTTTTCATGCATAATTCCCAATGTTTTCAGGACTCACTAGAATGTGAGAAACAAACTTTAAAAATTGTTGAACTTTAATTGTAACATATAAAAAAGTCGATGTCACACATAATTTCACCGAAGTACGTCCCGCAAATACGGTAAAATCACTTAAGTATAGCACTCGCGTGCTGCGTAAAATCATCATCATCGTCATTCAGACGACGATGATTTTACGATCGTATTTCTCGCCGTTCACCCATAAAAAGAAGTGACCTTTTGCTTCTTTCAGGCACATACGTGCCAAGAAATGTAATTGTGTATAGGAGGCAGAAAGCTGGTTCATGTTGTAAGTACGCACTTTCAATCGTGTACTTTCACCAGTGTGTACCTGTGCGCGTCTCCATACACTGTCTGAACGTACCCTAAGGGTATGTCCACACGACTTATTTTGCCGCGTATTTCGGCGCGCATTTCACCGAGTATTGCGCTTCATACGCGTCGAAATGCGCGCCGCAACTACGGTAATTAATAGCTGTCATAGACAGCTATGGATTACGTGTCGTCCCCCCCGCATGTACAATACGATCGTATCGAACGCACGGAGGGAGAATTGACATGTCAATTGTTAGCAGCGAATACGCGCCACTGATGATGCATGTCTATGGGGCCGGCGCCCACTTCCCATTTCTTCCCCCGTGCTTTAGGATTATGCGCTGATCAGCGCGTGTGAGCATACCCTAAGGGTATGTTCACACGGCGTAATTTTGGCGCGCATTTTGCCGTGTATTTGTGCTCTAATACAGGCGAGATGCGCGGCAAAATGACGCCTCGTCCCCCCGCGCGTACAATACAATCGTATTGTATGCGCGGGGAGATAAGTGACATGTCTGTTACTTGCGGCGAATACGGGCCGCGAGTAATGAATGTCAATGGGGCCGGCGGGCTGTGCAATACGCGCCGCAGTACATCGTGTGAACATAAGGTTAAATGTATCAGTCCGGAGAGCAAAGAGGATGGCTTAGACTGGATACGGATGTAAGGTTAGGTGTAAGGTTTTTATTCCATCATAAGAACAAAAAACTGAAAATAAGGCTCTGTCTACACAGAAATGTTAAAATGCCGTCCAAAATCTGACAGCATTTTAACATCGCTGTACTGTGGTCGGTTTCCGGATTTCCCTCCGGCCCAATACATGGGCTGCATGGGAATCCCGGCAGGTATCCGGCGGAAGATAAAACATGTTCTATATTTCGCCGGACGGCTGGTGGCTTCAGTAGAAAACCCGTGCTGTGTAGATTACTGCACGGATTTTCTATTGAAGTCTACACAGCGCTGGGTACAGTCGTATTCAAAATACTGAATCCGCTGAAAATCCGCTGAGAATCCAGTGCGGTGTCGACATAGCCTAATAGCGGTACCAGATCCGTTCCGTGACGCACACCAATGGCTATTGAGTACAATAGGGTCCGTTGGGTTTCCATCTGTTTAACGGACAAAAGAGCACTGCATGCTTTTTTGAGATGTGATGTAGGCTTCTAACGGAACCTATGATGCAGGTGTGAATGGAGCCTAAGGCTATGTCCACACTGCACAGGATTACGATCGTATCTCTGGCGCTTTTCGTTTTTTAAAAGCGCCGCAGATACGATCGTCAGTGTGGTGCCATAGACTGCAATAGAAAAGACGAGTTGCTGTCTACACAGCTGGTCTTTTCTCTGCCCGTCTTTCGGCAGCGGCGTATTATACAACATGTTGTATAATACGCCGGTGCTTCTCGTCTTCTCGAGTCTTCCCAGACAATGCTAGTGTAGGGGGGGCGGCGGGAAAACGAGAAGCGGCCGCGGCTTTTGCACAAAGCGTGACAAAAGCCGCGGTCCTGCATCAGAGAGAGAACGGCCGCTTTTGGGGCCGTTTTTTCTCTGATGCAGTGTAGACATAGCCTAATTCTTTGGAGGTCACATTACAGATTTCATTGTTACATGAGCTTCCTTCCAGCCAAAAGATATTTAAAATTACTTCATCCTTTATTTCATATCTTAAAGGTCCTAATTCTCGACCATAGAAGTACAAAAATGGACAGCCAGCAGAGCTTCCTAGCGCACATGCTCTGTAGTTGCAGATGCTAATGGGTCTTATCAGACCCTTGTCAGCTCTATGGTTACTACTGGTGCTGTATTTCCCCTGTAACTGGGGCTAATATACCAGTCATAGTTAATCGGCAATCGGCAAAAAAACGGAGACCTAAAAATGCCCATAGAGGTCTTTTTTTGACCTTATAGGGGGCACATTATATAACTTCAAGAGATTTTCCAAGACGTTTTAAAACAGAGAGGAGGATTTGTAAAGTCCTGGAAAACCCCTTAAAAAACACAAAAAAATAATAAGGGGATGGTCACGTGCCGTTTTTTAGACACAGTTTGGGTACGTTTTTCTGACCCAAAAACTGAACCAAACACATATCTAACAATTTTACTGTTTGATTACATTAGTTTTAATGTAAAACATTTATCGCTGTTCAGATGATATGTGTTTTACATACGTCTTTGTGAAGCGTATTATTGATCCGATCAAAAAATTGACGCATCAATTCTTGATCCTTTTTATGCATCACAAACACTATTTAAAATAACAGGGTACATTTTTCCAATCCAGAAAACATATCCAAACACGCACTATACTGTGGGTACGTGTTTGAATACGTTTAACGGATCGAAAAACGTATTGCAAAGCGCCTTGGGCACATTCCCTAACTAAAAAAAAAAAACACTGACAGCCCAAACACAACTTTTAATGACTCCAAGGGTATGCTCACACGGCGTAATTGCGGCGCACAGTACGTGCCGCAACACGCCAGGTGTTTTGGCTGATCAGCGCATACTCCCGAAGCTCGGCGGGGCCAGTAGCCCGCAGCCCCATTGACATGCATTACTTGCGGCGCGTAATCGCTGCGAATAATTGACATGTCACTTATCTCCCGCACGTACAATACAATCGTATTGTACGAGCGGGCGACGAGGCGTAATCCATAGTTCTCTATGAGAGCTATGGATTACCGTAATTGCGGCACGCATTTTACCATGCATAACGCGCAATACCCGGTGAAATGTGCGCCAAAATAAGCCATGTGAACATACCCTAAAACATATTCTCACCTATATGTACACATCCATGATGGAAAAGTAACTCAGCTAATAAACTTTTTTTCGCTGTTTAAAAAATGTTTAAAGGGGTTGTCACACTACATTGATTCATCTTACCTCAGTCCTGTTTTCTTGGTTTCACTTTGAATTCAGGGGGTGTGTTTACTGGCTTCCACTAGGCTGCAGTAGAAGCCAGGTCTGTAGCTATAGCAACTAGTGCTGGCAGCCTATCAGAGATCAAACAGGTCTGTAGCTATAGCAACCTGAGGAGCTAATGCAGCCCATACAAGAGGGAATATCTAGGAATAGGTAGGACACTGGTAATGGACATATATTGCAAAGTGACTTGTTTTTGCAAGATCTTTAACATAAAAAGCAGCAATGTAGTGAGACAACCCCTTTAAGACAAACTTTTTTCCTTTCTTTTAATTTTTCGTGACATTATGAAAAATAAATCTAATGTAAAAATTTGGGTTGTTCATACAGCGTTTTTCAATCCAAAAAATTGATAGAAAAACAGTGCATAAAACGTATCTAAAGTATGCTGAATGTTGGCTGCAGCAGAAACGTACCCTATTGTTTTAAATAGGGCGTCTGCTGTGTAAAATGGATCAAGATTTGATATGTCAATTCTGTAATCAGATCTGATTTACGCATCCGAAAGACATATGTAAAACAAGTATCGTCTGAACTCCGATACATGCTTTAGGGTATGTTCACATGGTGTGTTGAGTCCATGTGAACATACGCTTTTAGATGCATGTTTAAATCCGGCTGTCGGACCCCAAACGGATTCAAACACACATCTAACAAAAAGCAATGTGACTTACATTGCTTTTAATATGAAACACGCATCGGCGTTCACACCAGTGATCACTGATGCGTCTCATTGCGTCTTTCGGATCCGTTGGTCCGAAAGACGCAGCAGGAGCCCTATAATAAACTATAGGGTGCGATCCTGCTGCATCCAACACGCATCCAAACACACAGCTGCATGTTGGATACGTGTTGGATCCATTTAGTATCTGATCGACGCTGTGTTTTTGGATGCGATTTTCGGATCCAACACGGATCCAAAATCAGATCCAAAAATGCTGTGTGAAAATACCCTTACATTGCAAGCAATGTAAAATCACACTGAACATGGTTGAATACATTTTGGGGTCCGTTTTTTGGTACGTGAAATGACCCAAAAATGTATTAAAAAATGCTGTGTGAACCAGGGCCATCTTATCCATTGGGCACATTAGCTAGTTGACCAGGGGCCCCACAAGTATAGGGGCCCCAAGTGGAGTATGCATGTCCCAGGAATACAAGAAACATACCCTGGATCCGTTGGTTGTCTTTGCTTATTTAACTGTTTGTGTTTTTTTAGGATGTGCAAACAGGTAAAAACCATGGTGGAGAAGGGAGCCAAAGGCTCCCTGCCCTACCACATAGTCTTGTAGGCTGCAGGCTGTCGGTGTATAGACATAAGTGGCGTGATAATATGGGTTTGCTTGAAGGGGGCTCGAGGCATAGCCAAGTGTGATGTCATGTATTTGGGCAGGGTCCACTGTAGTGCTCTGCCCAGGGGTCCAAAATTCCGTTAAGGCGGCTCTGGTGTGAACATCCCCTTATATAAATATAAAGCCTTACGTATCACATAAAAAAGTGAAAAAAATTTGCCTGGTCGGGTAGGAGGGTAAAAGGCTCGGACAGGAGCTGGTTAATTAAAACCGAACACACCGCTACATGTATGGATGGAGATCCGGGTTCTAGACTGTACATCAGGCGCCTGAGAAATGGATCAGACAAGTGCAGAACACACGTCTGAATATTTGGATATAATGAGTCACTTTGTCTTGAGGTTTCATTTTGCAGCTGCTTATAATTGAAAAGAAAAACCCAGGACTGGATCTACTGAAGTGAAATTGCAGAGTTCCGTCAAATCATTTTCCAGTAGGTTTGGCAGAAATCCACAAAACTTCATGGAATTTTGTTAATCTATCACCTGAAGTATTGACGCGGCCTTAAATTGCTCGCAGTCCTGGACAAATCTATAAAACGACCTGTTTTTCTACTTTAGTCTGAATGGTTGACCATGTGCCACCGGTTTCTAATTTCGCTGCAGATATTTTAGTTTTTTTTTTTTCTTAGTCTGGTTTTATGCTTTTTTATGTCTTGCAGCCCTAATAGGCATTATAGTAGAGCAATGTTGGTCTGACATGTCCCCAGATTATCTCCTGACCCCGCACTGACAGCTTTAGTCTCATGGGCCGTAATGGTAGCGTTCAGGCATTTTTGCCTCAGGCGGTTGGCCGAAAAAGATCACTGAGAACAGTAAATCTAACCATAAGGGCCATGTTCACACTGACGGGCAAGATGTCTCAGATAGATCAGCTTAAAATATTGGGCCTCATTTATCAAAACTAACATTAAAACTGTCTTTGTTGCCTATAGCAAACAATGAGAGCTCAGTTTTTATTTTTCAAACTACTCTGGAAAAATGGAAGCTGAGCTCTGATTGGTTGCTATGGGCTCTGGTTCCTATGAGCTCTGATTGGTTGCTATGGGCAATAAAGACAGTCTTAGTGTTAGACGGTTTTCATAAATGAAACCTAATAACCCATAGAAACATCAAAGCTAATAGGAAGACTGACCTTGTTGCCCATAGCAACCAATCAGACCCAAGATTTCATTATTCCACAGCAGTATAAGATGAAAGTGGAGCTCTGATTGGTTGCTATGGGCAACAGACAGTCCTACTGCTAGACGGTTTTCATAATTGAGACCTAATAACCCAAAGAAACATCAGGCCTCATTAATCAAAGCTAATCGTAAGACTGTCCTTGTGGCCCACAGCGACCAATCGGAGCCCACAGCAACCAATCGGAGCCCACAGCAACCAATCGGAGCCCACAGCAACCAATCGGAGCCCACAGCAACCAATCAGAGCTCCCCTTACATTATTCCAGAGCAGTATAAGAAATGAAAGCTGAGCTCTGATTGGTTGCTATGAGCTCTGATTGGCTTCTGTGAGCGCTGATTGGTCGCTATGAGCGCTGATTGGTCGCTATGAGCTCTGATTGGTTTCTATGGGCCCAGATTGGTTGCTATGATCTCTGGTTGCTATGGGTTATGATTAGGTTGCTATGAGATCTGATTGGTTGCTATGGGCAATAAAGACAGTCTTACTATTAGACAGGTTTAATACATAAAGCCAATTTATCAATACTGTCTGTCTCTTAGGATACATCCACACGGCAGAGGACAAAATATTAGTTGGGTTCGAATCCGAATCCGACCAGTATTTTACACTCAGTTTTCGATTTTTATCCCGGTTTTTCTCCCACTTTTAATCGCCGCAGTTTTCAGATTTCGACCGTCCCATTCAATTGAACAGTCCTATAATATGCCCATTTTCAAGTGAAATTTGGTGGATTTTAGAACATGTTCTAAGTTTTTGAAATCCGACCTTAGAAAATCCGAGCTCTGTAGACTACAGCTCAGATTTTCTATTGAGGTCTATGGGGATGGTTTACAGTCGGATTTTTGCGGATTCTAAATACCAGATCCGCTTAAAAAATCCAGCTGTGAATCGCTGTTGTCTAGACGTAGTCTTAGACAGTGTGAACTTAGACTAGACAGTCTTACAATGCGCCACATTTATCATAGTGTTGATAAATCTGCCACATGATAGCACTGCCTAGTCTCACCTTACACCTTCTATTTGTTGACTTACTTTATGGCACTCATTTTGCAAAAATTTTGTGATGATCAGTGCTCGAGACTTTTAAGCTGTTATCACACATTGCGTTACAAAAACAATCAAACAGACACACGTCACAATAATTGTTTTTTTTTTACGTCACAATAATTTTGTTGAGGATCCGCACCCAAATTCACATCCAAACCACCTCAAAACAGCTTAAACATCAGCATTCAAAAATCACTTCCTAAACAAGGCTGAAAACAGCTTCAACACCTTGTCTGAATCTGCAGATGGCGCGGATTTTAGACGTGGATTCTGCGTAACCTAGCACCGCATAGCCTTCTTTGCAATGCTGTACATTCTTCCATACCAGCACGCTAGGGGTTAGTAATCCTTCACCCCTCCCTTATCGCTGGATTATGTGCCTGCATTAATTGATGCAAAGTTCAGTGATCTAGACAAGATGATTAGGTCACTGTCTCCACCTTTGACTTGAGCAGCCTGGAAAATCCGCGGCCATAGATGTCTTGTAGAAATAATGTGGTGTAAAGATCTCGTAGTAAATGTAGTGCAAGGATAAATTCACACTTGGCCGACTTGCTTTTCGGTGCAAATTCCGCTAGGCAAATCCTTAGATTATAGTACAGCGCTCCCTCAAGTTACTATGGCCTCGGTATACAATATTTTCAACATAAAACGGTCTTTCCCAGGACATTGTATGTTGAGTGGCGTTACAGACCCAGCCCATTATCATGAATATTTTACTTATTTAACCTCTGTATTAGTGAGGTGCATGCAGTGACTGGCGGTCTATAGCGCCTCTCTACAGTACAGTGCGGTACTACCTGTCCTGTACTGCTCTTACATGTATTAGTGAGGTGCATGCAGTGATTGGTGTCTAGTAGCGCCTCTCTACAGTGCAGTGCGGTACTACCTGTCCTGTACTGCTCTTACATGTATTAGTGAGGTGCATACAGTGACTGGCGGTCTATAGCACTTTTCTACAGTGCAGTGCGGTACTACATGTCCTGTACTGCTCTTACATGTATTAGTGAGGTGCATGCAGTGATTGGTAATCTATAGCACCTCTCTACAGTACAGTGCGGTACTACCTGTCCTGTACGGCTCTTACATGTATTAGTGAGGTGCAGACAGTGATTTGCGGTCTAGTAGCGCCTCTCTACAGTACAGTGCGGTACTACATGTCCTGTACTGCTCTTACATGTATTAGTGAGGTGCATACAGTGACTGGCGGTCTATAGCACCTCTCTACAGTGCAGTGCGGTACTACATGTCCTGTACTGCTCTTACATGTATTAGTGAGGTGCATGCAGTGACTGACGGTCTAGGTCTCAGTAAGCTCTCTTATCTCTACAGTACAGTGACTGACGGTTGTAGCCCCCTACATGTACTCGGTAATGCTCTCTTACATGTATTAGTGAGGTGTATGCAGTGATTGATGGTCTAGTAGCGCCTCTCTACTGTACAGTGCGGTACTACATGTCCTGTACTGCTCTTACATGTATTAATGAGGTGCATGCAGCGATTGGCGGTCTAGTAGCACCTCTCTACAGTACAGTGTGGTACTACATGTCCTGTACTGCTCTTACATGTATTAGTGAGGTGCATACATGTAAGAGCAGTACAGGACATGTAGTACCATACTGTACTGTACAGAGGTGCTATTGACCACCAGTCACTACATGCACCTCACTAATACATGTAAGAGCAGTACAGGACATGTAGGACCGCACTGTACTGTACAGAGGTGCTATCGACCCCCAATCACTACATGTACCTCACTAATACATGTAAGAGCAGTACAGGATATGGAGTACCGCACTGTACTGTACAGAGGTGCTATCGACCCCCCAATCACTACATGTACCTCACTAATACATGTAAGAGATACAGGTATGAGTACCGCTGTACGTACAGAGGTGCATAGACCTGCAATCACTGCCTGCACCTCACTTATACAGAGGCTTTACCAGCAAAATGTTCATAATTGGTTGGATCTTCCATCATATCTGCCGCAGATCAGCAGTGTCTGTGACATTGTATGGGGAGTGTGTTGTCAAGATACAAGGTCCAGGAAAGACCATTGTGTAATGAAATATTGTATGCGGGGACCACTGTACTATGGTGAGACATGATCTTGCACCTTGAGGGCATCTTTATAGTTTTAGTATCTATCTGTACATGGCGCGGTCAAATTGAGGCATTTTTCCAAGATTTGATGGTATGGAAACAAGCGTTAGCAAATCACTGGTTTACCTGCAGATTAGCGTGTGCAGTAATACCAAGATAATGAACCTTACGGAAGGTGACAATGAAGAGACTTCTAAGACTGGTTGGTTGAGGAATCATCGGACCAGTTTGGAGGACGGGCGGAGGCCCACAAGCAAAGCTTTACTGCAACACTTCCTCACTTCCATCTCACAGATTTATGATGTTTAAGCCAATAAAAGTGGGCGAGCCCGAGGGAGAGGCTGCTCTGCTGTCTGCAACCTCTAAATCTACCAGTGTCAGGATGCTGAGCTCATGACCTCAAAGAGTGGACGTCTGGAGTTTGGAGCTGTCACTAGAACACCTCATTAGGTGACGGGTATTATCTGTAGCTGTCTGGGCTGTTAGCTTGGCTGTCATCGATATAGACTTATGTCAATGACTTTATTTGTAGGGCTCATGCCATCTACTTGATACTAAAGTTACCCAATTAGATATGTCCGGTACGTATAGCATATACCGATGTCAAAGAGAGCAAATATAGTCCAAAGGAGGCTATAGATTCCTATGGCTCTGCTGCGGCGTATAGTGGAATACCATTTTCAAGGTACCTCAATGGATATTTGTGAAGTATGGCCAAAATGTGATGTGAATGGGGTCTTACATTAGAGCAGGCATCCTCAAACTGCGGCCCTCCAGCTGTTGAGAAACTTCAACTCCCATCATGCATTTATATCATCTATAACAGTGGGAATTATGGGAGTTGTAGTTTCCCAACAGCTGGAGGCCCACAGTTTGAGGATGCCTGCATTAGAGGATAAAGGATCAGAGTGATTTTGTAGACAGCAATAATGGCCATTTTTTATGTTCCAGTACTATCACTGTGGTCCAGGACTGCTTGTAGCATGTTTTTTGGTAAATCCTTCCAATCTCTATGTATACATGACCGTGTCTGTTTCCATTGGCATGGGCTCTGTCTTGTAGTGCAGAACATCTCCATCAGAGGGGAAATTTAAAGGGGTGTTCCTACCCTGCACTTTGATGGTATATTAATAGGATATACCATCAAAGATTAATAGGTGCCCATTCACAATAATGGTGTGGGTCCCATTATCTCAGAAACAGGCCTCCCCAATCTTGATAAAGAAGGGACACGCGATCGCGATTGTGCACAGCTCTCCATTCTGTCCTTTAGGAATTATAATTATAGGTAAATGGTGTATTCGGCTGTACTCAAATCTCCCATAGAACAGAATATAGAATTGTGCGCAAGCGTGTCCAACTCTCCATTACGTACCAAGACTTTTGGGAGCCCGTTCCCGAGATAATTACAGATCTTGGTGATGGGACCTGTACCTATCACAAGTTGATTGCATATCCATCAAAGAGTGAGATGGAATGGCCCTATAAATCTCCTGCTGCCCCAATGCAAAATTTATAAAAGGACCCCTACCTACCCTCTGCCATTTTTATTACAAGTGTCCTCTTTTGTGGCAGAGGGGCTTGCTAGCGACTGGTACCACTGCATTCCCTATAGCTACACTCCTGAGCCCTATTGAAGTGAATGAGGCTGTGGTCAAGTGTGGCTCTGTTTTTTGGAAGAAAGCAGCCATGTTTCTCTAAGGCTGAGTTCACACGGCGTATAGCGGTGTGCCGCATTACGCCTGCTGTTGAAGGTGCGCGCTGGCCAGTTCGTTCTTTCAACAGCGCTACAAGCCCGGCTTCCTATTTACTTTAATTTTCCCTGGAAATACGCTGGGAAATCGATTTAACTATATTTGCAGGGTGTACTTCAGGCACATTGCAGCGCAATTATGCGTAGAAGTACACTCCGCAAATACGCCATGTGAACATACCCTAACCGTGAAAGGTCTCTTTAAAGGGAACCTGTCACATTGAACAAGCTTTCTGATCTGCTGGCAGCATGTTCTAGAGCAGGAAGAGCTGAGCAGATTGATATATTGTTCTGTGGGGAAAGATTCAGTAGAACTTGTATTATATTCATTTAAATCCCTGCTTATTCTTGGTTAAGGAGTCCAGTAGGCGGTGTTATTAGTGATTGAGAGCCATCTATTTGTGCACATTCATAACACCGCCCACTGGACTCCTTAAACCAGAATAAGCAGGGATTTAAATGAATATAATACAAGTTCTACTGAATCTTTCCCCACAGAACAATATATCAATCTGCTCCACTCCTCCTGCTCTATAAGAGAATGTTCACACTGCGTGTTGGGTCCATGTTACATACGCTTTTAGATGCGTGTTTAGATCTGTCTGTCGGACCCCAAACGGACCTAAACACGCAGTTAATAAATAGCAATGTGATTTACATTGCTTTTTATTAGAAACACGTATTGGCGTTCAGACGAGTGATCACCGATACGTGTCTCATTGCGTCTCTCGGATCCGTTCCAAGAATTGACATGTTGATTCTTGATTGGAAAGACGCAGCAGGAGCCCTATTTTAAACTACAGGGTGCGATCCTGCTGCAGCCAACACGTATGTTGGGTACATGTTGGATCTGTTTTGGATCCGATCGCTTTAGCATTTTTGGATCCGTTTTTCGGATCCAAAATCGGATCCAAATACGCCATGTACGGCCCCTAACCGCAGATCAGACCATGTGTTCAATGAGACAGGTTCCCTTTAAGGAACCCCTGAACCGCTGATATAGGTCACATCGCAAATGTCTACATCCTAATTATAGAACGCCTTGTTCCACTTAAGCAGAAATTAAATGAATTTCATCAGGTGCATGCTGCTTCTTGCCAAGTAAGTGACATTTCTGGACCGGCAAGACCTGTTCTGTGCGCCGGGGACAGCAGGTGGAACACGTGTATGTCATTGTGCTGACACATACAACAGGTGTGTGTAGGTGGGGGCACTATTGCTCATCACAAAAGAAGTAATGAATTATCCGACATCCATAGATAAAAAAAATCTGAACTCTTCCGTCACGTATTTAGAGTAAATAGAGAGCTGCCAGATTACTATAGACGAAGGAACTCATTGTAGTGCTGGGAAAGTCAGGAAAATAAGTTAATAAGTAAAAAAATTACTTTATGTCATTCACGCAAAGGCTTTTCTGACACATAATCTCCTGTATGGGCTGAGAAGGGGATTTACTTGAAACCTTATAAGTCTTATAAAAAAAAAAAAAGTCATCTGCAGCCTTGTTTATTAGGAGGTGCACAGCTTCTTTAATAAATTTGGCTGTTCAAGCGCCACCAACTGAAATCTATGGCAGCCATGAGTTGGGATAGATTTATGCAACATTTTCTGGTCATTTCTGGCATAAATTATAGTAATAATGTCGGGTCGCGCCTCCTGTTTAAACCCCACATACGTAAAAAAATTAAGAATAGAGCAACACAAAAATGAAAGTTACAAATTGTGCAAAACAAGTGTGCACTAATATTTACACTTTTTTTACTGCCAAAATAATGGCGAAAAAACCCGTAGTATATATCCCCATGGAGTTAAAGGGGTTGTCCAGGAAATTTATGTTTAACCAGGTCCAAACTGGAGTAAAATATAAAAAATAGTTATGCGCCAATGGCACTCTGAAGCCCAATGTTATCCAGGAAGTGGAGTCCAAGCATCTCCCATGTGTTGCTGCAAGAACCCAGAAGTTCACAGCAGCAGATCCAAGGGTGTTTTGGAGCGGGAGATGAATGTAACTTTTTTTTTTCTTCTATTTTTCCCTTGCCTGACCCCATTTAAACATAATTTTCCGGGACTGGACAACTTCTTAAAGGGGTTGTCTCACCATCCTGTTTCACAGAGCCACCAGCAGTTTTAAATTAAAGGGGTTGTCTCACTACAAGGATTGCTTTTTATGTCAAAGATCTTGAAAAAACAAGTGACTTTGCAATATGTGTCCATTAACTGTGTCCCACCTATTCTGAGATGTCCCCTCTTGTATGGGCTCCATCAGCTCCCCAGATCACTATGGCTACAGACCTGTTTGATCTCTCCTGATAGGCTGCCAACACTGGTCACTATAGCTACAGACCTGTTCTATCTCTCCTGATAGGCTGCCAGAGCTGGTCGCTATGGCTAAAGACCTGTTCTATCTCTCCTGATAGGCTGCCAGCGCTGGTCGCTATAGCTACAAGACCTGTTCTATCTCTCCAGATAGGCTGGCAGCGCTGGTCACTATAATTACAGACCTGGTGTCCTCAGCGGCTCGTCTCTGCATGCCAGTAGAAGCCAGTAAACACTGATTTTAAAAATGAAAGTGACAAAACAGGACTGAGGTATGAGGAACTGATGTAGTGAGACAACCCCTTTAAGGCTTTCTGTCTCTTCTTGGTCAGGCTGTGAGTGGTTCTACAGCAGTGATTAGCATATCAGCTCTGTATTCACAGCTCTTCTAATTGCACTGACATGAGGGCAGGAGAAGTTATATATAATGCAGAGAGCTTCAGGGCTCAAAGTAAACAAAAGTAGTTAATATCCTTTGCTTGTAAGGCTATGTTCACACGGTTTAAATTTTTGGGACGAAAATTCAGCCCGTAATTCCCGCGCCGTACGGGCGCGAATTACGGGCTGAAATATGTCCCAGTCATTACGGTAATCCACAGTTCTCATAGAGAACTATGGTTACGCTCCTCCCTCCCACTCGCAGCAAGTAGACGGCGACGGAAAGAAGTGACATTCAAATAATACCTGGAACAGACTGAGTGTAGATGACGATGTGCAAGAAACCTTAATGGAACTTTCGTCATTTGGTCAGGCTGGCGGGCTACACGGATACGCATCAGCCTGTTTCCCAGCCTCTACACACTGACATTGCGGGGCGAATATATATACTGCAGATAAGCCGGTAAATAACAAAAGATAAGCCTTTTGTTTCACATGTTACAACATTTGGGACCGTATTTCAGCCCGTAATTCGCGCCGAACTGCGCCAATTACGGGCTGAAAATGTCCCAGTCGTTACGGTAATTCACAGTTCTCATAGAGAACTATGGATTACGTGCTCCTCTCCCCACTCGCCAATACCCGGGCTGGGAATAGATCACTTGTCAATTTCACGGCGTATACGCGCCGCTAGAATATGAAGTCTATGGGCCGGCGAGTGCCGGCCCCCGGGCCTCCCCTCCCGCCGCGCCCCCGTCCCACACAGCGTAATTGCGGGCGAATTACGTCCCTCAATTAAGCCATGTGAACATAACCTTAGAGATAACACACTCTGTTCTCAAGCTACTGGTGTCCTGTGTGCTGACCTGTGGTGAAGTTACTTCCTGCTCTCAGATAAGACAAACAGCAGAGAGAGAAGGGGAAGAGCAGGCCGATAACCATAAAAAATTGTGTGCACTCAGAGCAGATAAAATCTCTCTTATCCCCTAAGTAATGTAAAATCAAAAGAGCAAGTCTTCAATTACCTGTTAAATGTTAAAAGCTAATCTTTGTAGTAAGAAAACCCCTTTAAATAATAAAACTCTGGCTGCCTACAGCCACCACTAGAGGGAGCTTACTGCAGACTATTTTTATTATTGAGCTCAATTTATATACTGTATGCAGTAAGTTCCGATTCAGTTTTATGTGGTTGAAGGGGATTTGAAAATTTGTATCACCTTTTCCATTTAGGATGGAACAAAAATTACCTGGAAATTACACTATTATGCACATGGAGTAGTGCAAAGGCACAACAAGCTAATGGCACATATAACTTTGATTTTTGTGCTCTTTTTCAATCAATGGGGACAATGCAGTCATGCAGCTATTTCTGGAGCGGGGCCCCATGTTGAGTTTTGCTCTGGGTCCTTCGTGTGTTCACCTCTGAAGCGAACTTTGTTATTGGAATTACTGAAAGTCAGACTTTTCTTTCTTACGAAGACAAAACACTGGTCTCATGTGAAGTCGGAGAGGGTTTGTCCTCTGTAGACTAAACTGACATTTACAAAGGAGATAATCTCACTTCTCTGACATTTGTATAGAAATAGGGAGTCCTAGCGTTATATACACAGTCTTATAGGTCAGACGACAAGGTGACCATTACCAGAATCAGGACTGGGACAAGCTTTTCTGGTAGGCAAATAAGGCATATAGCGCCCCCAATGGAAAATTCAGCCCACTCCATACCTTCTTGGGCCCTAGGAGGTCGTCTACCCGTCATTCCAGCCCTGACCAAAATCTATATAAGCAACATAGAAAATCCGTCCACTTGAGATGGAAAAAAACCCACCACAGATTTTGTTCACTCATTGGATATTTTCTATCCAAAAAAATCCGACATATAATCAATCCTCAGCAAAAATTCGAGGTGATACTTCAGATGTCTGCCAGGGGTTCCCCTCTGACTTAGACACAGTTTAGCCCCATTTCAATGGGTGTCACTGCTGCCGGAGCGGAACCTTAGGGGGGACCACACAAGAGAATGGACAAGTCCATTTTTTTTTTCTGCACTACAGAGTTAAAATCTCAGGTGCTGAAAATCTGCGCTGTAGTTTACTGTGCCAACTACAGCATAGATTGCCCGTTCAAAGAATGGCAGACAGATTACTTGAGGATTTTAATGTGGAATCTGACGCGGAGTCCGACGTTGTGTGAACATATCCTTATATGTGGATTTTGTTGCAGATTTGCTGTGGGTTACACCTTCTTCATTGCAAAGGGTGAAATTCATTGTAAAAGTCTGCAGTAATAGTGGACATGCTGCTTGTTTAGGGGATGTTCACACAGCGTATTGTAAAAATCTGCGTGGGATCCCCGTGCAATCTGCACGTCAAAATAAAGACACACGAATGTAGATTTTTACATTAACTTCAATGGAAAAAATCCGTGTGGAATTGGAGCAGAAATGCATGAATAAGTGATGCGCTCGATATTCCACATGAAATCTACACGTGGAAAAATACATTTGAAGACGAGGACCCGGATTCCCATTGAGATCAATGAGTGCACATTGTATGTGGATTCCACAGAGATTTTTCCAAGTGATTTGCTGCGGATTTTGTTGTGAATTTATCCTGGAGTATACGAGCTGCGTCCACACGACAAAGGACAAAATACTCATCGGATTCTGCATCCTGTCTGACAAGTATTTGAACAGTATTTTACATACTCGGTTTTTTTTTTTTTTTGCACAATTTTCACATTAAGTTTATCAATCGTTTTTTTAATCATATATTTGGTTTTTGACGTGGATCCGTGACAATAAGGGTATGTTCATATGGCTTATTTATCCGCATATTACAGCGCGCATTTCTCTGCATATTTCACTTTATACACGCCGAAATGCGTGCCGCAATTACGGTAATTCATAGCTCTAATAGAGAGCTGTGGATTATGTGTCGTCCCCCCGCGCTGTCAATTGTTAGTGGTGAATACGTGCTGCTGACAATGCTTGTCTATGGGGCCACCGCCCCCATGCTTTGGAATTACGCGTGGTTCCAAAACACCTGCGCGCCGCAATAAGCCTTGTGAACATACCCTAAAACTACACAAAGATTTCTAGTCGGTTTTCATGCCATCCCTTTATCTTCAATATTAAATTTTCCGCCTTTTTCCAAGTTAATTCCTACGTATGAATTAATTTGTTCCAAGTTTTTTGTTAATAACAACAGCGGTTTTGAAATCCAAGCCTTGTGGTCTACAATGTGGATTTTCAATTGAGGTCTATGAGGATGGTTTTTCTGCAGATATTGCCCTATCCCATTAAATACGGTGTAGAAACATTCATAGTAAAATCTGTACTAAATCTGCATTAAAATCCACAGAAGATTCGCCCTTTGTGAACGTAGCCTGAGATCAGGGGTGTCAAACTCCTTTCAGTTGAATGGACAGTCCACGCTATAGTTTATACTGTGGACCGGAGCGGATTTTCAACACCACAGATTTGAAATCCATGGTGTGGAAAAATAGAATGGACATGTCTATTCTTTGAGGCCAATCCTCTTTGGATTCTATTTCAGCAGGCGTAACTCGGGTATGCCCTATCCTGCATCCAAATCAGAGGCTAAAACCGTCTTTGCAAAGATAAAATCCACAGCAGAAATCCAAAGTGTTGCTTGGAATCTCTGCCAAGAATTACACTTCAGATTTTTCTGGTCGGAAAAATCCAATGTGAAATCCGCACCATGGGCCATATGTATGAAACTGTTAAGGTCTAAAACTCACTCTTTTGCCCATAGTAACCTATGGGCAAAAAAGTGAGTTTTAGACCTAAGCAGGTTCATACATGTAGTGTCAGTCTATATGCTGGTATTTTTTTGCAGCGTGTGTTGAACTGAGGAAGAGGATGACTTATATTTCCTTATATGCTTTATTTTTGCTCTACTCATATAATCTTCTTCCTTCAGGTCTCAGATCGCATACAATAAATCCCAACAAGCTGTTTGATCTGCTAATATCGCATTGTTAGACGTGAATTATGAGGAAATAACTATTTTATGTCTGGGATTTTAAGGGAAAAAAGGGAAACTGAGACATATGGAAGCCCTACATAAGCCGCCATAAAGTAATATGTTATGATAGATGTTTGCTGATGGCCAGGCCTGGAAATACAGAGACAATGAGCCAACGCTTGCATGATATGTCTGGAGCGTTGGACTCTCATCCTGCACAAGAAGAAAGAAGCTGAGACATTTACACATAGGCCCTCATGTATGAAGACTTCTGCGGGCAGCAACGGGGGCCGGTGCCCATAGCAACCAATAATATCACTTCGAATGAGATGTGAAAACTGCAATGTGGTTGCTATGGGCGATTGCACCAACCCCCTGTAGATGACAAACAAATTTAGAGCTGTGATGCGATTGGTTGCTATAGGCAACGGCTTCACCCTCTGCAGTGAAAAAATGAAATCTGCAAAGGGATTGGTTGCTATGGGCAATTGCACCATCCGCTACAGTGAAAATAATAACAACTGTGATGTGATTGGCTGCTATGGGCAACTGCTCCAACTTCTGCGGTGGAATAAATGAAAGCTGTGATGCGATTGGTTGCTATGGGCAACTGCTCCACCTTTTGCAGTGGAATAAATGAATGCTGGGATATGATTGGTTGCTATAGGCAACTGCTCCAACCTCTGCAGTTAAAAGGAAATGAAAGCTGCAATGGGATTGGTTGCTATAGGCAACTGCTCCACCCTCTGCAGTAAAAAGGAAATAAAAGCTGCAATATGATTGGTTGTTATGGGTAACTGTTCCACCTTTTGCGGTGGAATAAATGAAAGCTGCGATATGATTGGTTGCTATAGCCAACTGCTCCACCCTCTGCAGTTAAAAGGAAATGAAAGCTGCAATATGATTGGTTGCTATGGGCAATTGCACCACCTGCTGCAGTGAAAAGAATGAAACCTGCGGTGTGATTGGTTGCTGTGGGTAACTGCTACCTGCTTCTGAGTTACAGTAAATGAAAGCTGCCATGGGATTGGTTGCTGTGGGCTGCATCTGTCCCACCTTTTGTCGGAAGAGGGAATATGAAATGTGGGATTGGTTACTACAGACAACTGCTCCCCCCACTAGTTACAGTGAATGAATTGAAGCTGCATTGTGATTGGTCGCTGTGGGAGACTCTGTCAGGAGTGGGATTGGAATGGTTGCTATGGGCAACCACTCCGCTCCGTGCACTGGCTTTAGTCTGTGTAAAAATGTCAGTTTAGCGCATTTTTCCAGCAAGTAGGATGAAAAGACAACACTCCAGACATGACACACAAGAGGCGGCTCATTAGTCTCCTTAGACCGCAGGCTGAGGCATCAGCAAACATCCCTAGGGACCTCAAACGTTGTCTCAATGGCGTCTCTGCAGATATGTGAGGTGAACCTAGGCAGATCCACCATACGACACACAGGCCTATAGACACTGATCCAGATGGCCTCAGACAGACCCAACTGAGTGTATAGGAGTCCATCTGAGTGTATAGGAGTCCATCTGAGTGTATAGGAGTCCTTAAATCATTGAGTGTAGATAGGAGGATGTCCATCTGGATCTCCGAGTCAAGGTTTCGATTTGTAAATATGGCAGTAGGAATAGTTACCTGCACTGCAACGATAATTCTTCAATATTCATAAGGAATGTGGAGATTCAGAAACCGTCCTAATCCGAATTTTGCCGACAATCGCAGGAAAATTGTACAACCGACCACCAGCCCTTTTCTAGACAGGAAAAAGGAAGCATATTATTTGTTGGTTTAACACTATTCATAAGATTGTGACTCTTGAATCCATCAGTAAAACTGATTATGGGTGCTTTCACACAGCGCATTTTTGATGCGTTTTTGTGTAATTGCTGTGTCTTCCTGCACAAAAACCGCATAAACGCACCGTGTGAAAAGCACCCTAAGGCTGGGCTCACACGGCTTATTTGCGGGGCGTAATTATGCCCCACAATTGCGCCGTGTGGACGGGTGCGGGAGTGGGGGGCCGGCAACTCGCCGGCCCTTAGACTATCATTACTAGCGGCGCGTATTTGCCGCTAGTAAATGACATGTCACTTATCTCCCCCCGCCGCGGATTTGCCGAGCAGGGAGAGGAGACGTAATCCATAGTTCTCTATGAGAACTGTGGATTACCGTAATTATTGGGACGGATCTCGGCCCGTATTGAGCGCAGTACGGTGTGAAATACGGGCCAAAATACGTCCCAATTTCACCCATGTGGACATAGCCTTAAAGTGGTAGATTATGTGTAAGACCTGTTTCCTATCTGTGTTGGAGGTTCTGTTCAGAACTCCCATTGCAGAGACTTTGGTGGGTCCATTATAGGATGGATCCCAATGGTGCCTGATGGACTCAAATGACTACAAAATGTCGGCTTTACCTCCTAGTGGTTTTCATTTTAATGTAATAATTGGCACGGTATCCAGTGCTGTTTTTTGGTCATTTTTGACTGAATCTGCCCTGAAGGTCCAAAAGGAACCTCAGATACAGATGTGAACCAGGCCTAAGACCTTACATCATGGCTTCCATTGAAAACGAAGGGCAAGCCTTTATGCCGGATCCGTTATAATAACTGATCCAAATGGCACCAGACAGACCCAAATGACGTATATATCGGAATCCATCTGACCTCCATTAAGTTTGTCATTGGTTTGACAGTGATAAAAGCGCCACATCAAATCGATGGGATCCAGCATACGACATATCTGCTGCAGTGTGGTATTTAGATGTTTTTTAAGGAATACTACATTATTAAAAAGTAATTATGTATGAAAACCTCTATGGTAATCTGACTAGAGGCCAGTCTCCACAATCGCTCAGAATTTATAAAGTTAATTGATCATAGTGGAAGAGCATACTATAGAAGATATTATAAAATATAACTTTTAATAGTCTATATTTATATATAGACTATTAAAAGTTATATTTTATAATATCTTCTATAGTATGCTCTTCCACTATGATAAATTAACAAATTAAAAAGTAGCAACTTGTCCGAATCGTCACAGTTTTGTGGCAGATTTATCCCATTTTATTAATATTTATAAGGAGCAGAAACCGGTCGATCCGAATTTTGCCGGTAGTCGCAGGAAAAAGGTGTGTTATTTATTGCCACAACACTATTGATAAGATTTTGGCTCCTGAATTGAGCAGTAAAAACTGCTGAAAGCTTATAAAATATGTGTAAGGCCTGGTTCCCATCTGTAGCGGAGGTGCGTTTTGGACCTACAGTGCAGAACCCGCCAGAGATGACGGAAAAAACAGCACAGCATGCAGCACTAATTTTTCCTTTAAAATGACGGCCACCAGAACAGAAACCTAACAGACACCATGGTTATTAATGGTGTCTGTCGAGGCTGCTAGGATCCATCATTTAATGGACCTGCTGAAACCTCACATAGGCTTCGGAAGGTCCATTAAATTAAAGGGGTTGTCTCACTACAAGGATTGCTTTTTATGTTAAAGATCTTGAAAAAACAAGTCACTTTGCAATATGTGTCCATTACCAGTGTCCTACCTATTCCTAGATATCCCCTCTTGTATGGGCTGCATCAGCTCCTCAGGACGCTATAGCTATAGACCTGTTCGATCTCTCCTGCGAGGCTGCCAGTGCTGGTCGCTATAGCGATAGACCTGTTTGATCTCTCATGATAGGCTGCCAATGCTGGTTGCTATAGCTACAGATCTGGCTTTTACTGCAGCCTAATGCCGACATAACCCATTGGTTACTATGCGGTCTGTCAGATTTGCGTCCAAAGAGCCATGATTTTAATTGGAAAAACGAGTGCTGCATGCTGCACTATTTTTTCCTTAATTTCTGGCAGAATCTATGGCGGAGGTTCCATACGCAGATGTGAACCAAGCCTAATTCCTTGCTTAAAGGGGTTGCCTCACTACATTGATTCATCTTACCTCAATTCTGTTTTCTTTGTTTTACTTTGAATTCAGGGGCGTGTTCACTAGGCTGCAGTAGAAGCCAGGTCTGTAGCTATATCAACCAGTGCTGACAGCCTATCAGGAGAGATCAAACAGGTCTGTAGATATAGTGACCTGAGGAGCTGATGCAGCCCATACAAGAGGGGATATTTCTGAATAGGTAGTGCATTGTTAATAGACACATATTGCAAAGTGACTTGTTTTTGCAAGATATTTAATATAAAAAGCAATCCTTGTAGTGAGACAACCCTTTTAAGGATCGCAGTAATGCCGACATACCCCATTGATTACAATGCGGTCTGTCAGATTTGCATCCAAAGAGCCATAATTTTAATTGGAAAAATTAGTGCTGTGTGCTGCGGTATTTTTTTCATAATTTCTGGCAGAATCTGCGGCGGAGGTTCCATACTCGGATGTGAACCAAGCATAATTCCTTGCTTAAAGGGGTTGTCTCACTACATTGATTCATCTCACCTCAGTCCTATTTTCTTGGTTTCATTTTGAATTCAGGGGCGTGTTTACTGGCTTCTACTAGGCTGCAGTAGAAGCCAGGTCTGTAACTATAGCAACCAGTGCTGGCAGCCTATCAGGAGAGATCAAACAGGTCTGTAGCTACAGCAACCTGAGCTGGCAGCCTATCATGAGAGATTGAACAGGTCTGTAGCTATAGCACCCAGCGCTGGCAGTTTATCATGAGAGATTGAACAGGTCTGTAGCTATAGCACCCAGAGCTGGCAGCCTATCAGGAGAGATCAAACAGGTCTGTAGCTTTAGCACCCAGAGCTGGCAGCCTATCATGAGAGATTGAACAGGTCTGTAGCTATAGGAACCAGCGCTGGCAGCTTATCATGAGAGATCGAACAGGTCTGTAGCTATAGCGACCTGAGGAGCTGATGCAGCCCATACAAGAGGGGATATCTAGGAATAGGTAGGACACTGGTAATGGACACATATTGCAAAGTGACTTGTTTTTTGCAAGATCTTTAACATAAAAAGCAGCAATCCTTGTAGTGAGACAACCCCTTTAATGGCTTCTATTGATAACAAAGGGCAAGCCATTGTGCCGGATTCATCATAAAAACCGATCCAGGTTGCACCAGACAGACCCAATTGACGTATGTAGAAGTCTGTCTGGGCTCTTCCAAGGTTTCTGTTGTTTTGACGGTAAGAACCTCGCTATTTTAGTCGTCCATAGTGACGGAATTACTGACGAAAACCGGTTTAAAGGGTATTAGATCACATACTATAAAGCAAACAAGGAGGCGGCCATCTTGTTTTTTTTCCCTCATATCATATTATTATTATTTGATGTCAGTCTCCTCACAGTTTGTTTTCATCCTTCTCACGTGGTTCCCTTCTACGTTCTTCGCTCAGATCTCCATGTTCTCGTCCCCTTTTCCTCCTCTCTCTCACGCCCCTCTCTATACATGAGATATTTCCAGAGATAAATCTCTCCTCGAATGTTTGACAAGAGAGAAAGCGAGATGTGTGAGAGAATTCCTTCCAGAACCGAAAGGGGTCAATGGGAAAAAAATATATAAAAATGGCCGACGGCCTCAGGATAGCTTCCCATTCATAAACACTAAACTGATTAGCCGCCGGTCTTGCCGTCCACATTGACATCAGTGCGAATGTAAACACAAACAGGACTATACACCCGCTAAGGCCTCGGAGTACAGCGAATCTCCATGGCGACCGGTAGCGGGGACATACTTCTCGTGTGACCGGCTTTGTTTGTTTAATGTACGTGGTATTTGTTTATCCGCGCGTCTCCACATTTACAATTTTATAAGGATAAATGGCCTGACATCGGCGCTTGAGAAGTTTGTTCGGAATTTTTTTCTTTTTTTTTTTCTTTGCTCGTTTTTTTATTGCTCGTCTCTCTGAGAGAAACTGGTTTAAAGTGTTAAGGGATTTCCTGGTGGGGAGGATTTTTAATCATTTCAGTTGCCGGCGAGTATACGTAACGTGGGTGAGTGGTAATACTGACTTCCCACGGGCCTGGGTTTTTTTTTCTAAGGGAAGATTTCCCAGCCCTGGGGGGGCAGAAGAAAGGAGAAGGAGGGAGGTGATTAGAGCAGAGGTAGAGGATGGGGATCTGGGAGAGAGAGTAAGTGTGAGAGAGGTCTGTGTGGGGTGACGTTAGGATGGAGAAGAGGCCCAGCAGGAAACGGGCTAACCTCTTCACTGCTGCGGGGAGGAAAACATAGGATCTCTGCTGTCTGTGAGACCCCAATAGAGTTCCCTGTCCCTGCATCCCCTCTGGACTCGTTGACCTCACTCCACGGCTGTAAAAAAAAAATTAAAAAAAATCAATTAAAACGCGTTTCCCACTAATTCTGATGCTTTAATACCCTGTGTGACCCGAGCTAGCATCCTGCGACTACACTCACAGCCTCTAGCGTAGTGCAAAAGGTGCGAGTGAACGCGTATTCCTGACAAAATATATTTTAGCATCTGTTTTGAGGTTATTTTCACACAATTTATTTATTTATTTTTTTTGGAAGGGCCACAACAGGACCATTGACTTCTATGGGGCAAACAAAGTCCTTACTGGACTACATTTGCCCTCTTTAGCGAACATGTAGGGTTTCTGCACCGGACACGTGTTTGGTTACTACCACGGCAGAAACTGTACGTTTGCTAATAGGGCAGACGTAGTCCAACTAGGACTACGTCTGCCCTATAAAAAAGTTTTTTCCTAGAAAAACCATACTTTGTGTTATGCCTAGTGCAGAGCATGACAGAAATCTTCTCTTTGGTGATAGTTGGATCTCTGTGTCATGCTGAACCCTCTGCAGGAGGTGTAACACAGTGTGTTGGTGTTGGCTAGAGTGTTTCTTTAGGTATTATGTGTTTGTGTGTGTGTGTGTGTGTGTATGTATGTATATGTATGTATGTATATATATATATATATATATATAATATATATATATATATATATATATATATATAATATATATATATTGTAAGGTGGCAACAGCAGGAAGGGTGTACAGTGGTGTATACATCCCGAGCCAGGGTCCTTGCGTGCAACTTCAGATGTCCTGACACATGCCCCCAAGGTAAGGAGCCTTGGGGGAATGAAAGGCCAAAGTTAGATGGGTGTCGACAGTATAGACTGTCGACACGTTTAATGGTAGTATGGCTTTCAGCCTTTCCTGGGTCGGCCTTTCATTGGGAGTGGGCATAGAACAGGGTGGGTACTCACTCCCCATGTTTCCACTCCGGGATTTACCTGGGATATATACGTCAGCAGGTAGGCTGACTAGAGGAGGCTACAACTCCCAGGCTACCTTCAAGTCTGGAGAGGAGACAGGCTGGGGAACCAGCAGGACTGCTACCTGGTTTTGTTCCATTATTGCAAAGGTGTTAGTAAGTCTACCTCTGTTAGTTAGAGCCCAGACGGGCAGGCTTTTCTTTTGTGTTATATCGTGCATGTCTTGCACTTATTTTTGTGTTGCTACTTCAATAAAATACAGAGGCCCTGTATTTTACACCTGGAATCCGTCTCTGTCTCTGCCTAAAAAACACGTGCGTCACAATCCCAGAGCCGCTAAAGCTCACTATCTATATATATATATTATATATAATATTATATATATATATATAAAATTTATATTTATATATCGTCTGTCCATAAACCAAGTGAAGCGAATAACACGGAGTGTCTTGTAACAATAGAGCCTTTTAGGCCATGTCTGCACAGCACTGTTTTTTGGGCGGATTTAGAATCCATCGAAAAATCCGACTATAACCAGTGCAGTTTAGACTTAAAGGGGTTGTCTCACTACATTGATTAATCTTACCTCAGTTCTGTTTTCTTGGTTTCATTTTTAATTCAGGGGCGTGTTTACTGGCTTCTACTAGGCTGCAGTAGAAGACAGGTCTGTAGCTATAGCAACCGGTGATGGCAGCCTATCAGGAGAGATCAAACAGGTCTGTAGCTATAGCAACCAGCACTGACAGCCTATCATGAGAAATTGAACTGGTCTGTAACTATAGCGACCTGAGGAGCTGATGCAGCCCATACAAGAGGGGATATCTAGGAATAGGTAGGACACTGTTAATGGACACATATTGCAAAGGGACTTGTTTGCAAGATCTTGAATATTAGAAGCAATCCTAGTAGCGAGACAACCTCTTTAAATAGAAAATCAGGCACAGATTTTCTACTGAGGATTTCTAAACCGTCGGCCGTGCAGCGGAACATAGAACATGGATTCCGGTCGGATTCCTGTGGCCCCAATGTACTGGGCCGGCAGGAAATCCGAAAACCGACCGCGGTTTTTGCACAAACCCACACCAAAAAATGCGAGACACTGATGTTAAAATGCTGTCGTATTTTGGACAGCATTTTAACATTGCTGTGTAGACATAGAACCCAATGGCCACATGAGTTTGCCGGAGAAACAGCGATATCACCAGGAAACTTGCGTGATGATCAGTGGCCATATGGAAGCGGTTTTCCACACGCAGCTAGTGGACCTTTTTATCCTAACCTTAAGCCCTTGTGCTGGATCAGTCATACCACCAGATCCATATGGCACCAGACAAACCCAGCTGACATATACAGGGGTGTTACTAGAATTCATAGGGCTCCATAGCGAAATGAGAAATGGTCCCACCACCTAATGACAATGAACTAAAACAGCAGCATAAATTGCAATAAATAAAGGTATAAATAATACCGCCATATATCAGCGAACCCACATAGCAGAGCTGGAGAGCAGAAAGCCACCAACTACTTGTTGTCTGCAAAAAGGAACAATGTTCTTGTATCTTATTGAGCCGTCAACCTCTGGGCCCCATATCGGACACTATGGCTAGGCTAATATGGGGCCATGGACGTATACATGAGTCAGTCTAGGTTTCGGCAAGGTTTCCATAGTTTTGATGACACTGGCTGGGATGTATATGGCCAGGTTCATATATAGCAGTTGTGTACCACTTGGGCATTCACCGTGTGTGTTAAACTGCCAATTGCTGTGACTTTGCTATTCGGTTATTAGCTGGGAGATTTTGACATATTAAACATATTTTTTTTTAAATTCACTTTTAAAAACTCCGTGGGCAAAAAAACACTGTAGAACTGCAGAAATGTGTGGTTTTTTTTTACTGAGCGGTAATTGGACATGCGGCACTCCTAGATATGTGTGAACCCTGCCTTAGGCAGGAGGTGAACTGTCAAGTTGATGAGTTGGAAGCAAAAAATACGGGCACGTGTAAGGATCTACGTGACTGTGGCAAGGAGCAAATTGTGGTGTCCAGACGACTGGGTTAGAGTATCTCCCTTTTGTGGGGTATACCTGGTATATAGTGGTGTATAGAACTCCGCTCACAGGGGGCTGGCTCACAGGAGATTAGGGGAAATCAAAGGTGAGCCCCTGGGCTGCTTTTCTGGAAAAGACTAAGTGGAAAGCAAGAGACAGAGTGGAAGAGTCATGTACAGTATGTAAAGTCATGTAGAGTAGCTGTAGGGTGGGCCCCAGAAATATACTTCATTGGTGGGCCCCAGGCACCCCAATCTCACACTACCTCTATATCACAGAGCTAAGCTTCTATCCCTTTATCATATAACCCTATATATCACAGAGCTAAGCTTCTATCCCTTTAATCATATAACCCTATATATCACAGAGCTCAGCTTCTCTCCTCTATCATATAACCCTATATATCACAGAGCTCAGCTCCTCTCCTCTATCATATAACCCTATATATCACAGAGCTCAGCTTCTCTCCTCTATCATATATCCCTATATATCACAGAGCTCAGCTTCTCTCCTCTATCATATAACCCTATATATCACAGAGCTCAGCTTCTCTCCCTCTGTCATATAACCCTATATATCACAGAGCTCAGCTTCTCTCCTCAATCATATAACCCTATATATCACAGAGCTCAGCTTCTCTCCTCTATCATATAACCCTATATATCACAGAGCTCAGCTTCTCTCCCTCTGTCATATAACCCTATATATCACAGAGCTCAGCTTCTCTCCCTCTGTCATATAACCCTATATATCACAGAGCTCAGCTTCTCTCCTCTATCATATAACCCTATATATCACAGAGCTCAGCTTCTCTCCTCTATCATATAACCCTATATATCACAGAGCTCAGCTTCTCTCCCTCTGTCATATAACCCTATATTTCACAGAGCTCAGCTTCTCTCCTCTATCATATAACCCTATATATCACAGAGTTCAGCTTCTTTCCTCTATCATATAACCCTATATAAAACCTTTTGCCCCTGGGTGTGGGGAGTACGAGTAAATTGGAGGTACCGGCAGCTGATCGTGAAAGTACGTTTGCAGGCATCTTGTATGAGTTGTACCATACCTTGTACAACAAGCTCAGGTGAGCAAATATATCTATTATGGTATCATCTCTGGTGGAACTTATTACACTATATTTGTGCGCCTATCTCTCTTCCCCTTTTTCCGTTTTTGGTTCTTCTGCCTTCTTTGGAGGCATAGAGAGAGACGAATGGTCACACCCTTTTGGCTTACAATATAACCCTATATATCACAGAGCTCAGCTCCTCTCCTCTATCATATAACCCTATATATCACAGAGCTAATCTCCTCTCCTCTATCATATAACCCTATATATCACTGAGCTCAGCTCCTCTCCTATCATATAACCCTATATATCACAGAGCTCAGCTCCTCTCCTCTATCATATAACCCTATATATCACAGAGCTCAGCCTCTCTTCTCTATCATATAACCCTATATATCACAGAGCTCAGCCTCTCTTCTCTATCATATAACCCTATATATCACAGTGCTCAGCTTCTCTCCTCTATCATATAACCCTATATATCACAGAGCTTAGCTTCTCTCCTCTATCATATAACCCTATATATCACAGAGCTCAGCTCCTCTCCTCTATCATATAATCTTATATATCACAGAGCTCAGCTTCTCTCCTCTATCATATAACCCTATATATCACAGAGCTCAGCTTCTCTCCTCTATCATATAACCCTATATATCACAGAGCTCAGCTCCTCTCCCTCTATCATATAACCCTATATATCAGAGCTCAGCTTCTCTATCATATAACCCTATATATCACAGCGCTCAGCTTCTCTCCTCTATCATATAACCCTATATATCACAGAGCTCAGCTTCTCTCCTCTATCATATAACCCTATATATCACAGGGCTCAGCTCCTCTCCTCTATCATATAACCCTATATATCACAGAGCTCAGCTTCTCTCCTCTATCATATAACCCTATATATCACAGAGCTCAGCTTATCTCCTCTATCATATAACCCTATATATCACAGAGCTCAGCTTCTCTCCTCTATCATATAACCCTATACATCACAGAGCTCTGCTCCTCTCCTCTATCATATAACCCTATATATCACAGAGCTCAGCTTCTCTCCCTCTGTCATATAACCCTATATATCACAGAGCTCAGCTCCTCTCCTCTATCATATAACCCTATATATCACAGAGCTCAGCTTCTCTCCTCTATCATATAACCCTATATATCACAGAGCTCAGCTCCTCTATCATATAACCCTATATATCACAGAGCTCAGCTTCTCTCCTCTATCATATAACCCTATATATCACAGAGCTCAGCTTCTCTCCTCTATCATATAACCCTATATATCACAGCGCTCAGCTTCTCTCCTCTATCATATAACCCTATACATCACAGAGCTCAGCTTCTCTCCTCTATCATATAACCCTATATATCACAGAGCTCAGCTTCTCTCCTCTATCATATAACCCTATATATCACAGAGCTCAGCTTCTCTCCCTCTATCATATAACCCTATATATCACAGAGCTCAACTTCTCTCCCTCTATCATATAACCCTATATATCACAGAGCTCAGCTTCTCTCCTCTATCATATAACCCTATATATCACAGAGCTCAGCTCCTCTCCTCTATCATATAACCCTATATATAACAGAGCTCAACTTCTCTCCCTCTGTCATATAACCCTATATATCACAGAGCTCAGCTCCTCTCCTCTATCATATAACCCTATATATCACAGAGCTCAGCTTCTCTCCTCTATCATATAACCCTATATATCACAGAGCTCAGCTCCTCTCCTCTATCATATAACCCTATATATCACAGAGCTCAGCTTCTCTCCTCTATCATATAAAACTATATATCACAGAGCTCAAGCTTCTCTCCTCTGTCATATAACCTATATATCACAGAGCTCAGCTTCTCTCCTCTATCATATAGCCCTATATATCACAGAGCTCAGCTACTCTCCTCTATCATATAACCATATATAAATGACAGAGCTCAGCTTCTCTCCTCTATCATATAACCCTATATATCACAGAGCTCAGCTTCTCCTCTATCATATAACCCTATATATCACAGAGCTCAGCTCCTCTATCATATAACCCTATATATCACAGAGCTCAGCTTCTCTCCTCTATCATATAACCCTATATATCACAGAGCTCAGCTCCTCTCCTCTATCATATAACCATATATATATCACAGAGCTCAGCTCCTCTCCTCTATCATATAACCCTATATATCACAGAGCTCAGCTCCTCTCTTCTATCATATAACCCTATATATATCACAGAGCTCAGCTTCTCTCCTCTATCATATAACCCTAAATATCACAGAGCTCAGCTTCTCTCCTCTATCATATAACCCTATATATCACAGAGCTCAGCTCCTCTATCATATAACCCTATATATCACAGCGCTCAGCTTCTCTCCTCTATCATATATCCCTATATATCACAGAGCTCAGCTCCTCTCCCTCTATCATATAACCCTATATATCACAGAGCTCAGCTTCTCTCCTCCATCATATAACCCTATATATCACAGAGCTCAGCTCCTCTCCCTCTATCATATAACCCTATATATCCCAGGGCTCAGCTTCTCTCCTCCATCATATAACCCTATATATCACAGAGCTCAGCTCCTCTCCCTCTATCATATAACCCTGTATATCACAGAGCTCAGCTCCTCTCCTCTTTCATATAACCATATATATATCACAGAGCTCAGCTCCTCTCCTCTATCATTTGTTACAGGCTACAAACTGACAACTGAGATCTAGTTGGTTGTGAGGAGTAGTCGCTTTCTTCTTACGGGCCCGGACGGTCTCTTTTTGTGTTAGACCCCACTCAGTCATCCGTTCATTGCCTTTGCTGCCAAGTGGAAGAGATAATAAGCTGACAGAGGAAGCAGTACTGTAACCGCCGGCTACTTTTGTCATATTTCATAGCAGAGCTGATAACATTTGTGAAGCCTGTTTTTTGTCCAATGCAAATGAAATCTGGGACGCTCATCCACGACTGCAGAGATCTTGTTGCCTCCAGGATGCTGCGTGTAGGGAGTGTGCAGCTCCCTCATCCAAAATGATCTGTGTCCACGAGCCAACATGACACCCAGAACCATTCACACCATATATAATTCTTATTACTGGCATGGAGGAACATGTGAGCAAGATGTATCTCCTCTGCCCTCTGGTGTACGGTTCATGTACATGCAAGGCCCAGGCCGTGCTGTATACTTACATAATAAGTTAATAACATCTGTTCAGGACATGGGGGGGCTGTTTCTTCTACTCCACAAGGTATATCAGGTTTCCTCTTCCTATATTTGTGCAGAAAATTGGGAAAGGGAGGAGGGCTGCAGATGTAGGACTTTGTCCTGGAGGGCATTACAGCTGGGGTTTACAACCAGTAACCAGATTTCCTTTCTTTCCGCAGGCTCCTCATCCCTCTCTATGATGTAGACACTGGCCTCCTTATACTGGCTGCACAGGTAAAATATGGCTGCCTGACCTAAAACCGTTCAAAAGGGGTAACATTGCTCATTAGGATCAATGACAAAGTCGGGGTGTGGAGATTTATTGGTCTTGATTGCTCCACTGAAATTAAAACTTATTCTAAAATGTTCATAGTTACATAGTTAGTACGGTTGAAAAAAGACATATGTCCATCAAGTTTAACCAAGGTGGAGAAAATATGGGTGAAGGGAGGGAGATAAGGAGTTTAAGCCCAGTTTCCCCTACTGATGAAGGCTTTGAAACCTTTAAAGGGATTGTCTCACTACATTGATTCGTCCTGTTTTCTTGGTTTCATTTTGAATTCAGGGGCGTGTTTACTGGCTTCTACTGCAGCCTAGTAGAAGCCAGGTCTGTAGCTATAGCAACTAGTGCTGGCAGCCTATCAGGAGAGATCAAACAGGTCTGTAGCTATAGCGACCTGAGGAGCTGATGCAGCCCATACAACAGGGGATATCTCAGAATAGGTAGGATAATGTTAATGGACATATACTGCAAAGTGACTTGTTTTTGCAAGATCTTTAATATAAAAATCAATCCTTGTAGTGAGACAACCCCTTTAAGGCAAGAACCAATCTGCTCTAAAGAAGATTTAATTTCTGATCCTAGAGGTACCATCAGACTGGATCTAGAATTTTACATGGCTACATACGCATTAATATTCTTTAGTTTCAGGTAGTTATCTAAGCCTTTCTTGAAACCCTCACCTGTTCCTGCTGTGCCAACTCCTCAGGCGGCTATTCCACATATTTATAGTTCTTACAGTGAAGAACGCTCTTCTCCTCTGGAGATTGAATCCTTTCTTCTCTAGTTGAAGGGAATGTCCCCTTGTCTTTTGAGGGGGCTTTACATGAAATAATTTTTCCCCATCCTTTTTATAGGGACCGTTTATATATTTATATAAATTAATCATGTCCCCCCAGAGACGTCTTTTCTCAAGACTAAATAAGTTCAATTCTACTAACCTCTCCACATAACTAAGATGCTCCAGTCCCCTTATAAGTTTGGTTGCTCGTCTTTGCACTCTCTCTAGCTCCATCGGAAAAGAGTTGGGACTCTGCAGCGACAACTATTGATTGTGCTGTTCTTCAAGTCATATCAGAAACTATTCACTGATCAATAATCTGTAGTTAAAATATATCTTTTAATGATAAAATTTTAAAATAACAAAAAAAAAATCTCTTATTAAGGGTATGTTCACATGGCTTATTTGGAAACTGATTTTCAGCGCCCAAAACGTCATCAAAACCTCAGCATAATTCATTGAGTTCACCTGGATAGGATTGTGGCGTCCTCTTCTGTCTATTGCGCCTGCGTCAGGCAAAGTATCCACCTGGACGATGTGAGTGAACAGCATCCTCTCCTACCTACTGTGCATGTGTCCTGTCAGGGTCTGAGTACAGAATCACTGTTGACGTACCACTGCACATGTGCTGGTAGGCTGTGTTCGTTGGGCTGTCTATCCGCTTTTACACACACCCCCATATCAGATTGCATTGAACCTTGCAGTGTGAAACGGATTTGTAAAGCCAGGCTAGTTATTCATCTGCAGACAGCTGTTTCATGGTATTGCCCCTCATCAGTTCAGAGTAGACGACTGGTTGGCTAGATGAGAGGCAATAAATGTAGTTTAAAAAGGGTAAGGTTTCTTACTAAAGAGAGGCACCATGTCTCAGTGTAAAGACTTATTTGCTTTGATCACTGAAATTTATATATATTCTAAAAGGCTCATGGGACAAGAGCTGGAGGTGCCTCTCTCTAATAGGAAACATTATCCCCTTTGAGCTAAGTCTATTGCCTCTCACCTAGCCAACCAGTATGTTTCTCTGCATTGATGAGGAGCAACATCCGGAAACAGCTGTCTGCAGATGAATATCTGGTTAGTGCTAATCCCATTTACATGTTGGATGTGGATTAAAGAACACTACCTATAATAGGCGACGCTGCAGAGTTCTAGCTTATTTCCCATCGCCCAGATCAGAAATTGTTCCTTGTGATAAATTAGTACTGGTGATACGACTAATCTGCCGTAGATTTGCAGTAATTCCCAAAGTATTGGTTTTCACAGAGAAATTGATATAGGAGTGGCTGAAAAGACGTTTCAGAGATTGTCCATTATGGACAGTAACAATTAGCGCTTATGATTCGGGTCGGCCTAAAGCAAATTTTGGCAGAATTTGTCAGCATACCCGCCAACCAATCGCCTGCCTGGCAGAATGTAGTGTATCATTCATCTTAGACGTGGCGTCCTATGGGACTCCTCTCTACATCTCGGATGAATGCTGCACTACGTTTTGCCAGCCACACTGCTGATTGGTAGGATGACAAATTCTGATAAAATATCTGCTTGGTTCCAACCCGAATCCGAAGCACAGCCCTAGTTATACTCCTCTCCGACAACGCAGTTTGTCCCGCTGCTCTCGCCCCCTCTATGAGGACACCCGGCAGCAGGGGTTCAGTTCTACTGAAGCGTCCCTTTAGATTGCAACGTCGGCTCTCCAGCTGTTGGGAAACTACATCTCCCATCATGCCCAATGATATAGATGATATAAATGCATGATGGGTGTTGTAGTCCCCCAACAGCTGGAGAGCCGACGTTGCAGACCCCTGGCAGAAATTAAAGGGGTGTTCCCATCTCACATCATCGATAATTTATGCCATTAAAGTATGTTAGATGCGTGTCCCACCTCCGCGTAACCTAACTATCTCGGGAACCGGCGGTCCTGAAAATCTCTGTTTAGAACACAGACTAGGCCGCTTTGCGCACAAACTCTCCATTCTGTTCTATGGGAGCTCCCAGTACTGTACCTGGAGCTCTCATAGAACAGAACGGTGAGTAGTGCACAAGCGCAATCCGCTCTCCATTCTGAGTCTAGACTTTTGGGTGCCCGTTCCTGGGATGGGTGTGTGTCCCAAAGGTGGGACCAGAACCTATCACACTTGGATTGCAAATCCTATTGGTATGCCATCAAAGTGTATGTGGGGAACACCCCTTCAAATATTACACCTTTTCTAATAAAACTAGTGTTATCCGTATTTAATGCTATGCACCATAAACACCGCCAGATAGCCCCCGTATGCTCCTACACAATCTGGTTGCTATGGATAACTATGGTTTTCCCGTCTCTATTGAGAAAATATATGAATATCTTTATGCATATAGCAGTTCAAGGGGTTGTCTGGTTTTAAAAACCCATTGTTCATATACCTTGATAGACCATTTTGAATTTCTAGAATGGATCTTCTGTCCAGGATGCTCTTCTCTTGGGCAAGGTGGTAACTAAAGCGATGTTCACACGGCTTAAAATGGGCCGTATTTCGGTCCGTAATTACGGGCCGAAAACGGCCCATTCATTACGGTAATTCACAGTTCTCATAGAGAACTATGGATTACGTCTCCTCACCCCCCCGCCCGCCAGCGTGCGTATTAACCAGCCCGCTAGCAGTGATTGTCTATGGGCCGCGAAGTGCCGCCCCCCCCTCCCCCCCCCCGCCCCCGTCCACACGGCGTAATTGCGGGGCGTAATTACGCCCTGCAAATACACCGTGTGAACATAGCCTAAGGGTATGTTCACACAACATTCTTGGTCACTTATTTTGGGGCATATCACGCCAAATATGCCCCTAAATAATCTTCCAAAATGCCTGTAGAACACTTCTCGTTAACTGTTATGTAAAATCAGCTACGTCGTTTAGGCTTTGTCAACACAGCGCACAAAAACGGCCATTTTTTCAGCGTTTTTCATTTTCTAAAAACGCTGAAAAAAAACGACTGAAAAGAGGTCCCATAGACATAGATAGTAGAAACGTTTTGCTCGTCTTCTGGCGCCGGCGTATTATGCAACATGTTGTAAAAACTGCTGATGCTTTGTGTTTTTTTGGAGTCTTCCCATACAATCAATTGTATAGGACGGCAAAAAAGCGAGAACCGACCGCGTTTTTATGCACAAAATGTGACAAGAACCACGGTCGTGCATCGGACAAAAAACGCTCGACTTTAAACTGTTTTTTGTCCAATGTGGTGGGGATTTAACCTAACATGTTGCAAAAAAACAACAGAGCAGGGCAGAAAATTTACTATTGAAGTCTATGTAAAGCGGCGGACGATTTTTGCAGAAATCCACAGCAATTATAATGTTGTGCATTTCTGCAAAAAACACAGCAAAACGTGCCCAAAAACGGCCGTTATTTGAGCTATTTTTGACAGGCACTGGACAAAAAAACTCCGTTTCATGAACAGTTTTAGGGTTTGGTTTTCAGTGAGTTTTTAGTCCAATGCAGTGTAGACTTAGCCTTATATATAACAAATGTCAGCACTCACCACTACTTCAGACTTCTCCAAGCACCTGTGTTGGATCCAGTGATAGCGCAGCTAGCCTTCAGCCAACGCCCGGTATCTACGGCTCACGGCAAAGCCCAATACGAAAGAAAGTACAACAGGAACCAGCGGACTTCGTGCCAAATTTATTTGCTGCTTATAAATTTATTGAAGCATAACAGGGGGTACCCCACACACTCCAACGCGTTTCGGGCTGTTACTAGCCCTTGATCACGGAAAGTACTTTCCGTGATCAAGCGCTAATAACAGCCCGAAACGCGTTGGAGTGTGTGTGTACCCCCTGTTATGCTTCAATAAATTTAAAGCAGCAAAGAAATTTGGCACGAAGTCCGCTGGTTCCTGTTGTACTTTCTTTAGACTTAGCCTTAGACGACGTTGATTTTACCCGAGTATTTTTTGGCGCATACTATCAGCGCCTACAAAGAATTGACATGCCCATTCTTGGAGACGTTCATGCGCCAATAAATACTAAAGCATAGGAGTCAGCAATATGTCTCAAGCAGTCCGCGTCGTTTCCTCGTTGAAATTTTGCACTTGCAAACGCGGAATTTTAAAGGAGGAAACAAGTTTTCGTTGCAGACCGTGTCCGCACCGAACATACTTTCATGTGAACGTCCCCTAAGAGTGTCTTTTGCTCTGGAGGACCTGCCCTTTCCTGCATTACATAGACACCCTATGGATTTGAATGGACGTTGTGTGATGCTTTGCTTGTCCTGTGGTGGCGCTGTAAGGAAACGTAACAGGTTTTCCTCATTGGTGGGGGTCCCATCAAGAGGGTTCTTTGTGATTTATTTTCTTAGGACACTTCTAAGAGCTAGGGATTGTCTAAAGCGGACAATCATTTCATCCCTGACTTGCCTTCCAATCAATGATCTGTTATTCCATTGGCAGGGTGAAGGTACGGTGTATTGTATGGAGGTCGGCACAGAACCCCATTCTCTTGCACAACGTAAGGAAACTTTTTCTTTACATTTACAACTAAAGTGCTATGTGGTCATGCACAGTGCTCTAATAGTCATCTCTCTCCATCCCGCAGTGTCGCAGTGTGTCACAGAGCAGCAGTCTCGCGGCCTGGCGTTGGTCCCCAAGTTGTGCCTTGATGTCATGGGCTCCGAGGTCCTATGTCTCTTGCAGCTGACTGACAGGTTCATCATTCCTATCAGCTATACAGTCCCACGCAAGGTATGACGGGTAATATACTACATGCACATCTGCAGTTGAAAACAGAAGTTTCCATCCACCGTATACAAAGCCCCATCTGCAGGTTTTTCTCACTTTCTGACATGAAATCAGAATAAACCTTCCCCGTTTTAGGTCAATTAGGAACCAAAAATATTTCTATTTGCCAAATGCCAGAATAATAGAGAAAATTTTAAGGCATTTTTAATTACTTTCTGCAAAGTCAAAAGTTTCCATACCCCCAATTTACCTGCCTTTAAAACAATTTGGGACCGCCCATATGATGATGTCATATCTTTGGAAGGTAACATCTGCGTTAATGAGAGAAACACCGGTGGGCGTATTTTAAAATACAGCAGAAACACACTGCTTCTTTTGATAACATCATGGAAAGTCTAAAGAAATCAGCCAAGATATCGGGAAAGAATTGTGGACTTTTTTTTTGCCAACATCTGATTAATGGGACCACGGTTTTTGGATGTATTTATTGCACACCAGAAACACGCTACTTCTGTTGTAACATCAAGGGAAAGTCTAAAAAATCAGCAAAGAATCAGAAGAGAATTGCACAAGTCTGGATCATCCTTGGGTGCAATTTCCAGATACCTGAAGGTACCTCGTTCATCTGTACAAACAATTATACACAAGTACAAACAAGATGGGAATGTCCAGCCATCATACCGCTCAGGAAGGAGACAGGTTCTGTGTCTCAGAGATGAACATGCTTTGGTCAGACATGTGCATATCAACCCAAGAACAAAAGCATCCACATCCGTAAAAGTCCGATCTATTAAAATATAACATCATTTATCCTGTACGCTGAACACCGTAGAAGGAAAAAAAATTTGTTTATTTAACTTCCTATAAATATTTGAAGAAAAGTGTTCAAAAAAGTTGCATCTATCCTAAACTGGTATCAATGAAATGTACACTTCAGCCTGCAAAAGATGCCCCACACTCGGGTCCATAGGGGAATTACAAAAAACCCTTTTTGGGTTTCGAAAAGGGCGCCGGCGGCGAAATTTTCAAACATGAAGAATTTTTTGGTTTTTTTTTAACGGAACAAAAACATAACGAAAACCCAACAAAACGGGTATTGGGCCAAATTTGGGTATAAACATTTTACATTCCAAAAAATAAAAAAAACAACATTTAAACCGAAAGGGATGCCAAAAAAAAAAAACCCCCAAAAAAAAAAAAAAACATGGCACAAGAAAGTTTTTTTCACATTTCGCCTCAGTTAAAAATTTTTTTTGCGCCCCCAGAATAGCCCGGGTGAATGCCCACCTTTAAGAAAGTGCATTTTTTCCCCTGCAAGAAAAAAAAACCCTAAATTTTTCTCTGTAAAAGGAAAAAATTTAAAAAAAAATTTAATGTGCCTTAACGAGGAGGAAAAATCAAAAAAAAAAAAATTAAAATACAGCACTGGCCCCTAAGGGAAATTTCTCACCAACCCTGTTTCACAGGTCACAGGCGGGTTTCCCAGCCCAAAATTTCCCAAAACAGGCTGGGGGTGGTTCTAAGCTTTTATTTAAAGAAATTTTTAGCTCTGCTATAACTAGCTGAATGTTATTTATTATAGGGACAGAAGTGCAGGAGATGTAATTTGTAGGGAACAAACTCCAGACCCCAAGGAATTTTAACAATCGAATGTTTTAAGAAAAAAAGGGGCCGCCCATGTTTTGATTTTTTTGCACGCTTTTTGTACGAAGAAGGGCCGCCTGAATCTATAACCTGTTCTACTGGGGGTTATAAAATTTAGCGCTTTCTAACTACAAAGCGACACTTCTGGGTCAGTTTTGACCACTTTTAAAATGCTCCCACCGTTCCAGCTGTAATGTGCCTGGATTTGCCGTACTGAAGCTATAAATCTATTGCTTGGTATGGTTCTAAGGCGACACTCCTTCAGCACCCCCCGATCTCAGGCGCATTACAAAGTGCCGCGGGCGCTTTGTACTGCGCCTGATATTGAAGTGCGCCTGTTTAAAAATATAGCGAATGGAATGGGGCTGTGCTAGTTTTTTGGCTAAAAAGATGCCAGACTTCTGGTGCAGCCCCGTTCATAAATGTTACCCAAAGACTCAGGTCTGTCCAAATATGATAAGGTCACTCCCTGCTCTCTGTCTAATCAGGTAGGGAGATTTGGACAGTAACCTAGAGACACTTATGTGCACTCAGAGCAGATAAAATCTCTCTTGCCATGGCAATATGAAAAGAGCAATGTATTTACTAAAAGTCTTCATTTACCTTTCCCTACGTGTTGAACACTAATCTTTGTAGTTAGAAAAAAGGGGTCTAGCGAACCATCACCTGAAAACTGCTGTTGGAGAAAGAGAAGGATCCTCAAGATTATTCAGGCCTTCTGTTTCTCCCAGATTATTAGTGTCGGAGGTGCCTGGCAGCCATTTATATTATGCTACATTGGAATCCATTGAACATACATTCTCTATATGTTAATTGGGGAACCAAGGCTGATAACGAAGTGTTATCTCATGTCAGTGACCGGCATTAGACGTGTCAGATATTCTTGTCTGGTATCCATGTAGGATGAGGTCAGTCGCACATAATCTGTCTCTGTCCTTCCCTATCTTGTCCTCACTGGTTCTGACCTTGTCTCCCACCAGCAAGCGGTACAGGAGTTTCCCAGTGACCTGTTTCCTGACACGGCGGGTTGCACGGCGGCGCTCTCATCTAGTAGCTGGTGGGCTGGAGAGAACAAACAGGTGCGTGACGACTTGATATGTCTCTGATATTACCACTGCTGTATAACGAAAAACAGAACAGGGGGCCCCTAGTGCAGACTGTTTGGATAAATGAACAGTTCTTGGTCAGTATTGCACTAACCTGGTGATGTTGCGCAAGTCAGGAGGCGCAACTCTCCACAAGCCTATAGGTAGTAGTCTCTGCAGCCGCCTCTCCTCCTTCTGTGCCGCCGCAAACGGGCTCCGTAGTATAGATATGGGAAATATATCAGTGCTAAGAAGCAACTACAAAATGAGGTTTATAAGGCTCTAAGGCTACTTATTAAAACAAGCAACAGTTTAATTAGGACATAACAAAAAGTAAAAAGTATGTGGACTATGCGTTTCTCGTTGGGCAGTGTGAAATGCGTAGTCCACATACTTTTTACATTTTGTTATGTCCTAGTTAAAGCTTGCTCATTTTAATAAGTAGTCTTAGGTTATATTCACATGGGCAAATGTCGGCGTGCATTTCGCGTCGTATTTGCGCTCTAATACGAGCGAGATGTGCGCTGAAATTACGGTAATCCACAGATCTCATAGATAACTATGGATTATGCCTCCTCTCCCCGGGCGGACAATATGATCGTGGGGAGATAAGTGACATGTCAATTACTTGTGGCAAATACGCGCCGAGAGTAATGCATACCAATAGGGCCGGCGGGCTGCCCCCCACCTCCCCCCACCGGCAGCGGGAGTACGCACGGATCAGCGCGACTCCCAAATTACCCAGCGTAATTTCGGCCACACTGTGTGCACCGCAATTACGCCGTGTGAACATAGTCTTAGTGCATTATATACTTCATTTTGTAGTTTCTTAGCACTAATATATTTCCCTGATATTACCACTGGCTATAGACACAGTGATACAGACATTAGATCTTATGTTTGAAAACTGTCTAACAGCACGATTGTCTTTGTGGCCCTTAGCAGCAATCAGAGCCCATAGCAAATAATTATAAGCTTTCCTCAGCAGTATATAAAAATGAAAGCTGAGCTCTGACTGGTTGCTATGAGCTCTGGTCGCTATGAGCTCTGATTGGTTGCTATGAGCTCTGATTGGTTGCTATGAGCTCTGACTGTTGCTATGAGTCTCTGACTGGTTGCTATGGCGCTGATTGGTCACTATGGGCTCTCATTGGTTACTGTGGGCTGATTGGTTGCTATGGGGTCTGATTGGTTGCTATGGCGTCTGATTGGTTGCTATGGCGTCTGATTGGTTGCTATGGGCAACAAAGACAGTCTTACTGCTAGACAGTTTTCCTACATAAGGCCCATAGTTACCAACTAGTTGCCCTGAAAGGACATTTTCCAAGGGTGTGTTCAGACCTCATTTCCAGCTTTCTTGCAGCTATCCACTGGGTATCCCCATGTATACTGTGGTAGAGCCATAGAAAGCTACAGAGCAAACGTATTCTTATTTGGACTACATTTTTCTTGTGCCGGACACAAAAGCCTGCTCTATCATGCTTTAGTGTCTAGTACATAAAGCGTATACATCTAGATAAGACTACGTTTGCTCTGTTGTTTTTTATGGCTCTGCTGCAGTATACATCAGCATACCGCTTTTCACGGTACCTGCAACAGAGCCAGAGATGAGGTGTGAACACAACCTCATAAAGTATGGTGGTGGTGTTAAGATGGAAGACACCTGCTGGTTGATGGACAGATGAAGAATCCTGTCCTCATACCTTTCTATGGGTGTGGAGCAGCAGTGGCTCGTCTTCCTTTATGAACATTTTAGTCATCAGAAGATAAGCTTTTTATGCTATAATGAAAGAATGTCACTGAAATGTAATGTATAATTAAACCCCAAACTTGATATATGATCAATGAATCTAAAATAAAGGTTTACAAAGTAACGTATAATAAATTACACCTAAAAGAAAACCTCCATTTGGGAACAGATATAATACAACTTTTATTACCAAGCACAACATAGTATCATCTGCAAACAGTAGCCTAAAGAGTCAACCAAAGCAAGTATAGTTGTAGGGCATATATCATTAGCACATAGTATACAGATCCTTGTACCTACAGTATATACCCAAGTAGAGAAAGAAAGCTTATTACTCACGGTAAGGTCAGCAACCTCCTTTGTCAGATGTAGAAGATTCCATATTGAAGAGAATATCAATTCCAGAAATAGCTATATGCAGCTTGATTAAGGAACAGGCAACGAACATATAGTGCAGACTTGAGCCCTATTGTACCCTTCCTGCACGGCGGGAGTACCGCCCCGATAAGAGCGCCCCCACCCTAGGAGGCTGTCCCTGGTTGTCCCTTGCCTATTACCCAGCAGGCTACTATTTGCAGATGTTTCTGTGTTGTGATTGGTAATAAAAGTTGTATTATATCTGTTCCCAAAGGGAGGTTTTCTTTTACATGTAACTTGTTAAAAGTTACTTTTTAACCCTTTATGTTAGATTAGTGATATTATACTATAATGAATACATCTCATTAATAGAAATTCTCAATCTCCAATTTGATCCTATCTGGTAGATGAGGGGATGTCCTTCTCTCTGCATTTTGTCTTTCTTGGTCAAAGTCAACAATTCTAGTAAAGGTGTTATGTGTTTTAGACTAGGACCAGCTCGGAAGGGTTAACGTTCCTTATTAGGGAGAGGCAGCATATAGGTGTGTGGTGACTTGTACATCATTAGTTGTTCCACTGAAGTTTAACTATATTCTCAAGGGCTCATGGGAAATTAGCTAGGACTCTGCAGCGCCACCTATGGGATGTGGTATTTCTCAATTCACATGTGACTCACTGAGCTCTGGAATAACTATCTGCAGATGAATATCTGGTTGACTCTAATCCCATTTACATTGCAAGGATGTGAATTGAGGAATGCTGAATCCATTAGATGGTGATACAGAGTCCTAGCTCATTTCCCATAAGCCTTATATAGTAAGATCATACAGATATACAACACTAGTATCACTATAGTAATGCAGTCAGCCAATGCTGGAAAGAGTTGTTGAGTGCATGCACCATCTGCCAGTCATTGCTGGCATAGTGCTCCATGCCTGACTAATGACGAAATGATTGCTGTGTAGCTGCTGCCTAATATTGCATTTTGTAGCATCCCTGACTATAACAGGAACTCTTCTGTAACTGTTCTTACTGTGAGGGCAGAACAGAAAACACACTTACTGCAGAGATTAGTTATAACAAGCATGGCGGCTGCAGTCCACGGCTTCCAGTGTCTGTATTTATAACCGAATAATATAATGGTTACCCACAGGTACAAAAAGTCTCATTAAATCCAGCAAGAAGATCACCCCCCACCTCTCTGTCAGGCGAAAAGAAAGCGGCCAATACCCAAGAACAGAGCATCGCGTCTCCTGAGCCAAGTGTGAGTGGAAGCAGATTATCTGTCAGTTTATCAAGGGATTTCTCTATGTGCTAAATTATCTGTCTATCTGCCTGTCTGTCTTTGTCATATAACTATCATATATCTGCCATCTATCTCCATCTATCTGTTAGATAGATAGAATAAATTATAGATATATTCATATTTATCTCATATCTATGTATCTATCTTATATCTATCTGTCTATCTGTCTTTTTTATCAATCATCATATCTATCTAGCTGTCATATCCTATCTATCTACACTCACCGGCCACTTTATTAGGTACACCATGCTAGTAACGGGTTGGACCCCCTTTTGCCTTCAGAACTGCCTCAATTCTTCGTGGCATAGATTCCAAAAAAGTGTTGCAACGATGCTCAATTGGTACCAAGGGGCCAAAGAGTGCCCAAGAAAATATTCCCCACACCATGACACCACCCCACCAGCCTGAACCGTTTATACAAGGCAGGATGGACCCATGCTTTCATGTTGTTAAACGCCAAATTCTGACCCTACCATCCGAATGTCGCAGCAGAAATCGAGACTCATCAGACCAGGCAACTTTTTTTTCCAATCTTCTACTGTCCATTTCGATGAGCTTGGGCAAATTGGAGCCCTCAGTTTCCTGTTCTTAGCTGAAAGGAGTGGCACCCGGTGTGGTTCTTCTGCTGCTGTAGCCCATCGCCTCAAAGTTCGCCGTACTGTGGTTCAGAGATGCTCTTCTGCCTCCCTTTGGGTTGTAACGGGTGGCTTTTTGAGTCACTGTTCCCTTTTCTATCAGCCCCGAACCAGTCTGCCCATTCCCCTTTGTACCTCTGGCATCAACAAGGCATTTCCGCCCACAGGACTGCCGCTCACTGGATGTTTTTTCTTTTTCGGACCATTCTCTGTAAACCCTAGAGATGGTTGTGCGTGAAAATCCCAGGAGATCAGCAGTTTCTGAAATACTCAAAACCAGCACTTCTGGCACCAACAACCATGCCACGTTAAAAGGCACTCAAATCACCTTTAAATCCCCATACTGATGCTCGGTATGAACTGCAGGAGATTGTTCTTGACCATGTCTACATGCCTAAATGCACTGAGTTGCCCCCATGTGATTGGCTGATTAGAAATTAAGTGTTAACGAGCAGTTGGACAGGTGTTACCTAATAAAGTGGCCGGTGAGTGTATCTATCATCATATCTATCTATCTCATATCTATCTATCCATCTATCACATATCTATCTATCCCATATCTATCTATCTATCTATCTATCTATCTATCACATATCTATCTATCTATCTATCTCATATCTATCTATCTATCTATCTATCTCATATCTATCTATCTATCTCATATCTATCTATCCATCCATCTATCTCATATTTATCTGTCTATCTATCTCATATCTATCTCATATCTATCTCCTATCTATCTATCTATCTATCTATCTCCTATCTATCTATCTATCCATCTATCTCATATCTATCTATCTATCTATCTATCTATCTATCCATCTATCTCATATCTATCTATCTATCTCATATCTATCTATCTATCTCATATCTATCTATCTATCTATCTATCTCATATCTATCTCATATCTATCTATCTATCTATCTCATATCTATCTATCTATCTCATATCTATCTATCCATCCATCTATCTCATATTTATCTGTCTATCTATCTCATATCTATCTCCTATCTATCTATCTATCTCCTATCTATCTATATATCTATCTATCTATCTATCTCCTATCTATCTATCTATCTATCTCATATCTATCTATCTATCTCATATCTATCTATCTATCCATCTATCTCATATCTATCTATCTATCTCATATCTATCTATCTATCTCATATCTATCTATCTATCTATCTCATATCTATCTCATATCTATCTATCTATCTCATATCTATCTATCTATCCATCTATCTCATATCTATCTATCTATCTATCTATCTATCTATCTATCCATCTATCTCATATCTATCTATCTATCTATCTATCCATCTATCTCATATCTATCTATCTATCCATCTATCTCATATCTATCTATCTATCCATCTATCTCATATCTATCTATCTATCTATCTATCTATCTATCCATCCTTTTCTGTCGGTAATCCATCCATGTTTGTCTTTTTTAATTCACCTTGACCTTCCTTGCACTATTGACTAATCCTGTGCCTGGTTTCTCCTAGGATGGAAGCGTCCTGTCTTCTCCCTCCAGCTCTGTCACTTCCCCCTCTAGTGGGATCGTGTCCAGCACCAGCCAGCGCTCCCTGCAGAGCATTCTGGGTAAGTGTTGCTCACTCAGCTGTGGAAGATGAAGCAGCAAACTGTGACCACTGGGTGATTCTGTGCTGCGCTCACATCTGTGAAGCTGCAAACAGAACTTGTCCAAGTGTCATGATGATCACAAAACAGAGAATTAAGCCGCCTCGTCAAAGCCGTGGAGCTATTTTTGGAGTAGCCCCCAGCCCAGGCCTCCAGGAGAAGCAGAGCTGCCAGTTTTTGCAGCACTGTGAGTCTTGTAGGGATTGAACACGTTAAGCAATAGACAGAGCTTATCACCACGGCCTTATAAATTCACGAATGTTGACTACTTAGACATTCCAGAGTCAAAGTATCCAATTCTGCCTTTGAAGGGGTTGAAGATAAGTGGCTAAGGGTATGTTCACACTGGGTAATTTCGGCACGCATTTTGCATCGTATTTGCGCTCTTATACGGGCGAGATGCCGAAATTATGGTAATCCATAGTTCTTATAGTTCTCTATGGATTACGCCTCCTCCTCTCCCCGCTCGTACAATACGATCGTATTGTACGTGCGGGGAGATAAGTGACATGTCAATTACTTACGGCGAATACGCGCCACGAGTAATGAATGTCAATGTGGCTGGCAGGCTGCACACCCCCCCACCCCCCGCACGCTACGGGAGTACACGCGTTTCAGCTCCCGAAAGACACAATTTACTGCATCGCGTACTGTCCGCGCCATAGTACATCATGTGAACATAGCCTAAGGGTAAGGCTGCGTCTCCACTGGACACATTTTCAGTTGTTTTTTTCAGTGCATTTCGTTTTCTAAAACTGCTGAACAAACGACTGAAAACAGGTCCCATAGACTTCTTCTTTTTTTCTGCTCGTTTTTGCTGCTGGTCATTTTTTGAAACATGTTGCAATAAACGACAGAGCAGAGCGGAAAATTTACTATTGGAGTCTATGTAAAGACGTTTTTTGGTGCATTTTTAGCAGAAATCCATAACAATTATAATGCTGTCCATTTCGGCAAAAAAACGCGCAAAAAAGGCAAATTGTGCCAAAAAAAGGTTGTTTTTTCAGCAGCTTTTGACAGACAGTGGACAAAAAACTCAGTTTTATGAGCATTTTTAGGGTTTGGTTTTCAGTGAGTTTTTTGTCCAATGCCGTGTAGACCTGGCCTCAGTTCACACGGCTGATTTGGACGCTGAATTTTCAGCATCTAAATCAGCATCAAAACTTTGTCTGAAAAGCGCCTTTTCAAATGAGGTTTTGGATAAGGTTTTGTAGCGCTGTTTTAGATGAGGATTTGATCACGTTTTGGATGAGGTTTTTCAACATTTTCTTCCTGAAACAAGCATAGAAATGAAGGTTATGTTCACATGGCTGATTTTGACGCTGTTTTCAGAGCGTTTCCGCTGCCAAAACGGCGTAAAAAAAGCCTCCAAAACGCCTCCAGTTCATTTCCATTGATTCCTATGTAAAGCAGCATTGTAATTCACACACGACGAGGCTTTTACGTGTGTTTTCCGTGCTTCTTTGGAAGCTGTTTTGTGCGCTGAAAAAGAAGCTTCATGTCAATTCTTGAAGCGTTTTCAATGCTGAATATCCCCATAGGAATCAATGGAGAGCTTCAAAAATTCGTCCAAAACCTTGGCGCATTTTTAGAAGTGTTTTTCGGAGCGTTTGTGGCGCAGTTTTTGCTCTGACTATTAATTTGTATGGGTGAAAACACTGTTGAAAATCTCACCTGAAACCTCGTCCAAAACCTCGCCTGAAACAGCAATGCAAAACCTCATCCAAAACCTTGTCTGAAAAGGCGCTTTTCAGGCAAGGTTTGGACGCTGAAAATTCGGCGTCCAAATCAGCTGCGTGACCGTAACCTACTAGCCAAAAGCAGCGTCGAAAAATGCGCTAAATAATGCGTCTAGAACACGTGGAGGTTCTGAAGCTCTCCATTGATTCCTATGGGGATATTCAGCATTGAAAGCGCTTCAAGAATTGACATGACGCTTCTTCAGCGTCCAGAGAAGCGGGAAACGCACTGAAAAACCTCATCGTGTGTTAACTACAGCGCTGCTTTACATAGGAATACATGAACCGGGGGGTATTTTGGAGGCTTTTTTTGCTGTTGTGGGTGAGGAACCGCTCCGAAAACATCGTCAAAATCAGCCGTGTGAACTTGCCCTTAAACAGCCCTGCTGCTGCTTATTCATCAATGTCTGGGGTAAATCTCTGCCACTGTAACCAGAACAATTCCACTGACTTAAAGTCTGATCATTACAGGTCAGAGCTCACGACTCCGTCATACCCAGGGTGTCGTGCTCCACCGTGACAATCACATTACTAACCTGAAGGGCGTGAGCCAGAGTACACCAGGAGAGAGTGACGGCTTCTGTGTGAATCACCAACGACTGGCGGTCCCGCTGGCTGTCGCTGGCGGTCAGGTGGCAGTACTAGAGGTAGGTGAATGAAATTGAAGAGGGCCTAGATCTCCTAACATGTTTGTTTTAGTCAATATGAAAGGGGTAAGGTTCCTCATTTGGGAGAGGCACCATGTCGGTGTGTGGAGACTTATACACCATTAGTTGCTCCACTAAATATAAATAATGAGCTAGGACTCTTGTAGTGCCAACTGTTGGTGCCTCTCCCTAATGAGGAGCAGTACTCCTCTCAGGCTACCCCTAAAGCCTCTCACCCAGCCAACCAGTATTCTATTCTGCACTGATTAGGGGCAAACATGCCGAAACAGCTGTCTGCAGATGAATATCTGGTTGATAATATCAAAAGTATTTTGATATTGTATTTGGAAAAAGTCTTGATTTAACATTCCCTATATGTAGAAAACTACAACCCCTTTAATAGAAAAAATTCTGTGCCTGCAACTGACACCCTAGGGGGCACTTAATGCATACTGTTGTAACCCCTTTCTGACATTTTGCTGTGTATATACAGTGAAAGTCAAAACGTTATGCATGGAGCTAGCTTAAGAGTTGAGCCCAATCCTTATAGAGCGGGTGTCAGTGACTGGTACTCTTAGATGCAGTGTTTAATCACAACCTTGCCATCTAAGCAGTTAGATGGTAGCTATTTACCACTCAGATACAGTGTTTAGAGGGGTTGTCTTATCATTCTGTTTCACAGAGCTACAGGCAGCTTCGGAATTTCCTGGTTGAGCTGTGGGTGGTTTTATAGCAGTGATTAAAATATCAGCTCTGCGGTTCCTGGCTTATCCTGTTACAGTGACATGAGTGCAGGAGGTTTGTAAACTGTAGTGCACAAGTTTACAGAGCTCTACAGAGTCAAAACTTGTCAGTAAGTTATGAAAATAAGCTCCCATCTTTTAAGATAAGGAACAGAGCAGGAAGTGAAGTCACCATCCTGAACACTGATACAGCTTGTAAGAGCAGAGAGAGGTGGTGGGACATTAGCTTGTGTGCAAAATCAGGAGATAGGAATTCTTTGACTATACAGTGTCTATGAGGCTGAAATCAGTTTCCACCCATATTGTACAAGGGACAGCACTCACTGCTGCTGTCTTCTGGGAATATTGGCTGGAAAAAGTGGTCTACGAGACTCCAACTTTATGGAGGAAAGTAAAAACTAATGACAGAGTATATCCAGAGAGGGCAGAGGACGGAGCGTAACCTGTAATCATGGGCTTGTGTGTTATCTGTGATATTATATGTCTCTTCCAGCTGTCCCAGCCTGGGCGTCTCCCGGACACTCTCCCTACTGTCCAGAACTCCGTTCCTGTCACAGATCTCACTTGGGACCCGTTTAACCCTCATAGGCTGGTTACTGGTAGGATAACACTATATCAGTACAGTAATTGTTTATCTGATGGTCAGGTTGATTACTAGTATTCTTTACTTAGATTTGAAGTACATTGTAGTAAACTGCAAAAAGTCATTAGGGTCATTAGGGTATCACCATGCTGTTTCATAGAGCCTGCTCTTCAAAGCCAGCTTCAGACTCCAACTTCCTATTCATTTTGTGGGTGGTTCTATAGCTTCAGGCTGCCACTTCCTGTTTAGGCTGTGGGTGGTATTACAGCTTCAGATTCATACTTCCTGTTCAGGCTATGGGCAATTCTACAGTCTCAGGCTCCCACTTCCTGTTCAAGCTTTCACTTCCTGTGCAGAGTGTGGGTGGTACTACAGCTTCAGGCTCTCGCTTCCTTTGCCTACTGTGGTGGTTCTACAGCTTCAGACTCCCACTTACTGTTCAGGCTGTGGGTGGTTCTAGAGCTTTAGGCTCCCACTTCCTGTTCACGCAATGGGCAATTCTACAGCTTCAGGCTCTCGCTTCCTGTGAAACAATAGAAGGTAACCAGCTCACCTAAGCGACAGCACAACTGTTAGTCCTCCTTAGGTTCCCGTGCACGATCAGTGCTCCAAGTTGCTCCAAGCATATAAGAAGAAAGTCCAAGTGAGGAGGAACTTTATTCAAGAAACTGCCAGTACAGAAAACGGCATAAAAACGACAGCATGCAGAAGCAGGCAGGCAGATCAGAGAGACATGATGAACACGAACGCTGACATGTTTCGGGCGTAGTACAGCCCTTAGTCTCGCTTCCTGTGCAGACTGTGGGTGGTCCTACAGCTTTAGGATCCCACTTCCTGTGCAGACTGTGGGTGGTCCTACAGCTTTAGGATCCCACTTCCTGATCAGGCTATGGGCAGTTCTACAGCTTCAGGCTCCCACTTCCTATTCAGGCTATATGAAATTCTACAGCTTCAGGCTTCCACTTCCTGTTCAGGCTGTGGGTGGTTCTACACCAGTAATTGACATTTTAGCTCTGCTGTTCCTAGCTAAACCTGTTAGGCAAGGTCTACACTGCAACGGACAAAAAAAACCGGGCAAAATCGACCGTTTTTTTGCCAATGCACGACCACGGTTTTTGTAACGTTTTGCGCAAAAACTGAGGTCGGTTCTCTTTTTTTTTTTTTTTTTTACGTCGCCCATACAATTGAATTGTATGGAAAGATGCTGTAAAAACTAAAAGCACCAGAGTATTATACAGCATGTTGTATAATACGCCCATGCCGAAATACGATAGTAGAAAAAATGACCTGTGAGGACTACAGGACGCTTTTTCTATTGTAGCCTATGGGGCTGCCTAAATGATTGTATTTTCAGCGCTTTTAAAATCCTAAAAGCGGCAAAAAATACGAGTGTATTGTTATGCAGTGAAGAAATAGCCTTAGGGGGACATCGGTGATGGAAAGTTTTATCAGCAGGGCACAAAACTACAGAGCTCTAAAGAGTTAAAAATTTGTCAGTAAGAAAGCTAAACAAGCTCCTGTGCTGCTGATAAGATACAGCAGGGAGTGCCATAACCATCCTGATAAGAACTGCTCCAGCTCTGAAAGGAAGCAAAATCAGAACAGCAATGTATTCGGTAATAATCCTTATCTACCTTTGTCTCTATGTGTAAAGCTAATCAATGTGGTGGGAAAACCCCTTTAATAGACGTGCCATCACTAATGAGTAATTATAGTGATTATAATCATAACTTTTTATTACACTTCTTTTTTTATGCATTTTTATTTTTTTTCATATCTTTTAATTTTACTTGTGTTTTCTACACATTTTTTTTCTTCCACATTTCAGGTGGGGAGGACGGTCGCATACGGGTGTGGGAGATTCCACAGGATGGACTCAAAGAGACCCTGACTGAACCCCAGATTATACTTGCCGGTAAGACGTTGCACATACTAGTCAGAAAATAATCACAGACAATCCTGATAATGGCAAGTAATGGGCGTAGCCCCTTCCCTTCCTTATTATAGATCTGGAAAATCGCATCCAAAAACGCAGCGGCGATCGGATCCAAAACGCACCCAACACGTATCCAATGCGTGTTTGGATGCGGTTTGGTTGCAGCAGGAACGAACCCTATAGTTTTAAAATGGGCGTCTGCTGTGTCTTTCGGGCCAAGAATTGACGTAACAATTCTTAGAACGGATCCGAAAGATGCAATGAGACGTATCGGTGAACGCCGATGCATGTTTCACAGTGAAAGCAATGTAAGTCACACTGCACATTGTTAGATGCGTGTTTGGGTCTGTTTAGGGTCCGATAGACGGATCCAAACACGTATCCAAAAATGGAGTCAACACGCCGTGTGAACATCCCCTAACCCTCTCCCCACATCAGTCCCTCTGTGTGGATGGGACTGAATACTCCTACAAGGTCACATCTGGCCATGTGATGATGTTAGGAGTCGGAGTTGGTAAATCTGATCACACCCCAAGACTAACATAGGAATGAGGTGATCGTTCATAGTCAACTGAAAGAATCACAGTGACTGTGGAATGCCCCTGGACCAGCACAGGCGGCCGGATCACCCTATAAACTGACCTGAGACAGGGCTTACACACCTCCCAATGTCAATACATGCAGAATAGTTTCACTATATGCATAAAACAAATGTTTATTTTCGGCATATTTCCAAGTTAACCCTTTATTGTTTCCAGGGTGGAAAGGTTTGACCACTGATGCCCTCTAGCGAGGAGCTTGCATTTTTAACATTCCTATGCCTGACATGTAAAACAGGACAGCAGGAGGAGCAAAGGTGTATGTAGGGCTCTGTTCACATCTCGTTTTTATTTTCTACAAGATTGGTGTATGGCGCACACCTCCGCCCCCCACCGTGCACTCACTGGGTGTTCTTTTGGATAGGCCTATATATAAAGTGTAATTTCTGCGCTTTTCTATACAGATGGACACAAATAATAACCAGAATAAATATTAAAATTTTTTAGTCTAAACAAAAAAAAAACAAATCACTGACTTAGGAAAAATAGACTAAAACATAACCTTTAATATGTTCACTAATATAGCTATATCCACAAATAGATTAGAAAAATATATATAGCACAAAAGGCAACACCGAAACGTACACCTGCAAAAGTGTATATTGCATGGGAGCACATTTATATATTCACATGTCCTGGTCCATATGAGTATACAGGATACAGTCTTCCATAAAGATGTACAGAGAAAAATGCGTCCAAGGAATTCAGAGAAAAATGTGTCCCACAGCAATGGATCCACAATGATGAAAATACCATGGTGATAATACAAAATGACAAATCTAAAATGGATATAGATTCATCGATTTAGAAAGGGGAACTTCGGGCGACATGTCAGAAAAGTGGCGTATCCATGCCAGTGGAGCATTAAATCAGTGTAAAGTGCACCTGAAAGTCCATCCTTTCCAAAAAACGGGCGGGTTAACCTTGCATTGAAAACTTTCATTGGGGAGATAGTAAAATGTCGTTCCGGCGTATAATGCGCCTAGTTTTTGGGGTTAAAAGTCATTACAACAAGAATAGGGGGCAAAAATGGGTTTTTTCGCAAAATGCCAAAAAAAGCTGTTGCGTGTTTTGGGAAAAGCGCCAAAAACTATTCCAACCCCTTTCCCGTTTTTTTGGGGGGTCACTAATGGGGGCCCCGGGCCCGCAACCCCCCCCCCCACCCCGCTGGGGGGCTCTGCTGGATAAAGGGGGGCCATCTGCCTGAAAACAGGGGGCCACTGCCTGGTCATGGGGGCCCCCTGCCGGATCATGGGGGCCATCTGCCTGGATCATGGGGGCCAGCTGCCTGGATTGGGGGCCATTTGTTGGTCATGGGGGCCAAATTTCCCGGTTTAAAGGGGGCCATCTGCCTGGGTAAGGGGGCCCTCTGCTGGTCAGGGGGGGGGATCTGCCTGGATCATGGGGGCCATCGCCGGATATGGGGGGGCCCTCTGCCCGGTCATGGGGGCCCTTGCCTGGCCCTGGGGGGATCTGCCCGGATAAGGGGCACTGCCTGGATAAGGGGACATCTGCCTGGCATGGGGGCATCTGCCTGCTCATGGGGCATCTACCTAGAGTAAGGGGGCATCTGCCTGGCTGCATGGGGGCATCTGCCTGGCTCATGGGGCATCTACCTGGATGCATGGGGGCATCTGCCTGGAATAAAGGGGGCATCTGCCTGGCTCATGGGGGCATCTGCCTGGCATGGGGGCATCTACCTGGATAAAGGTGGCATCTGCCTGGCTCATGGGGGCATCTACCTGGATAAAGGGGGCATCCGCCTAGCTATTGGGGGAACTACCTGGCTGTAAGGAGCATCTACCTGGCTATTGAAGGCACTACCTGGCTATTGGAGGCACTACCTGGCTATTGGGGGCACTACCTGGCTTTTGGGGGCACTACCTGGCTATTGGAGGCACTACCTGGCTATTGGAGGCACTACCTGGATGTAAGGGGCACTACCTGGATGTAAGGGGCACTACCTGGCTATTGGGGACAGCTACCTGGCTAGAAGGGGGCATTGACCTGACTACAGGAGGATACTACCTGGTTACAGGGTTCAAATAGGCCACCGAGATACTTACCTATTGGGGCATTGTTTGGCGGTATCTCCCAGCTCTTCTGGATGCTGAATAGGCTATCCAACGTCCAAGAAAGCTGGGTGACGTCAAAACCCTAATTTAGCTTTCTTCCAGAGCTATTACACAGTTAGGTGAGTAGGGTGTGGCTTTTTCGAAGGGGGCGTGGCTTACATGCAAGATGGGCGTGGATATGCAATTTTTTTACTTTCAAAAGTTGGCATGTATGGCTTAATGTCCTATTATGAACACTACCTGACTGCGCGGAGCACCCGCCCCCCCGAAAGTGGTGACCCCACCCTACGGTAGCTGACCCTACTATAACCTAATGTAATGAATGATGTAACACTACACCCTTATAGAAAAAAAAATCACCATATAGTAATTTTAATAAGCCATTAGAAAAGCTTTTAGCCAAAAAAGGGGTCACAAGGTGACCTACCTGACTCCTTAGGATTGTAGACACATTCCCACACCACATTATGGGTTTATTTTCTTAGCCCCATCACTAGCCATCTTTAGCCCCCCTGATGATCCACTATCAGTATTTGTGGGGAAACACGGCCGGTAGGTCACCTTGTGGCTCCTTTTTTGGCTGAAAGTAGTTGCTTATTGAAATTACTATATGGTGATTTTTTTCTATCTGGGTGTAGTGTTACATCATTCATTACATTAGGTTATAGTAGGGTCAGCCACCAGGGAGGGATCGCCCCTTTCGGGACTGGTGCTCCCCCAGTCAGGTAGTGCTCATAATAGGACATTAGGTTCACCTTTTCTAAATCAATTAATTTAACCCATTTTAGATTTGTTATTTTGTATTATCACCATCGTATTTTCATCATTGTGGATTCATTGCTGTGGGACACATTTTTCTCTGAATTCTTGGACGCATTTTTCTCTGTACACCTTTATGGAAGACTGTATCCTGTATACTCATATGGACCAGGACACGTGAGTATATAAATGTGCTCCCATGCAATATACACTTTTGCAGGTGTATATTTCGGTGTTGCCTTTTGTGCTATATACATTTCTGTGATCTATTTGTGGATATTTCTGTCTTAGTGAATGTATTAAAGGTTATGTTTTAGTCTATTTTTCTTATACAGATGGACACAGTAAAAAAATGTTTTCTGCAGTGGGAGGTCAATGTCTGATATATGGCACTATATACTGTACCTACACAGTGGAATATATTGTTCCCTCGAAAGCAAGGGTATTACTTAAATTCATAGAGCCCCGTAGCCAAATCAAATTGGCCCACCTAACAGCAAACTGCCACAGAAAAATTTTAATAAAAAAAAAAAAAAAAAAAAAGGGGCAAAAAAAATAAAAAATTTAAAAAAAAAAAAAAAATTAAAAAATTTTTCCCCCAAAAAAAAATAAAAAAATTTTTTAAAAAAATTTTTTAAAATTTAAATATTTTTTTTTAAATTTTTTACAATTTTTTAATTTATTAAAAAAACAATATTTAAATTTTAAATTAATATTTAAAAAAAAAGGGAAAAAATAAAAAATTTTAAAAAAGAAAAAAAAAAAAAAAAAAAAATTTTTAAAAAAAAAAAAAAAAAAAAAAAAAATTGTATTAAAAACACCAAAAAAAAAAAAAAAAAAATTTTTTAAAAATAAAAAAAAATAAAAACCCCAAAGAAAAAAAAAAAAAAACCCCAAAAAAAAAAACTAAAAAAATTTTTTTTAAAAAAAAAAAAATTTTTTAAATTTTTTTTAACAAAAAAAAAAAAAAAAAAAAAAAAAAAAAACAAAAAAAGGGAAAAAAAAAAGTTAAAAATTAAAAAAAATAAAAAAAAAACCCATACAAAAAATAAAGAAAAAAAAAAAAAATTTAACAAAATAATAAAACAAAAAAAATAAAAAGGGCCAAAAAAATTTGCTATTTCTTACAAAATGGGACAGTGGGTCCCTTCAATCTTTTGGCCCACTTATTTGGTTTCTGCTTTTGTTTTCCCGGGCTTTTCATGGGCTTTTCCCTGGTAGAAAAAAAAACCCTTGATGTGAAACAGGGGCCTTTAAAAAGGGTTTTTCTTACCACATTGATTAGTTTTTAAAAACATGAAAGGAAAAAGGGTTTAAAAACCGACTTTTCCTTTTTCATTGTGTTCTTTTTTTGAATCATTTCAGGGGGGCCTAGGCGGGTTCTTATCCCCCTGCTTGTTTTAAACAAGCCCCCCTTTGGTTTTCGGACGGGCCTTTCCATGTTCTAGAAAGCCCTACCCAAATTTATGGGGGCCCTTCACTCCACCCCCCTCTGTGTCTTTATGCTGAATGGGGAGCTTGTTTTTTCTTTATTGACAAACTTTAACCTTTAGACTCTGTAGCCTTTGCCTGCTTTTTTTTAAAACCTTCCATTCCCTATTGCCCGCTTTTAATTTTCCAGTCTTGCTGTAGCCCAAAACCCACACCCCAAAAAACGGGAAATAGAACCCCTGAAGTGCAGAAACCCCCCATAGCCTGAACGGGGAGGTAGAAAAAAGGAAAATGCTGCAAAAACCCCCCCACACCCGACAGGAAGGGGGGGGGGCCTGAAGCAGGGCTGTGGAAAAGCAGGCTCTGTGGGGACACCCAAGTTGGGGAAAACCCCTTTTAACGACCCCCGCACCTTTCTTTTGGCTTTACCCGGGTGGGGTTTTTCGTTGTCGCAGCGACTTTCTTTTTTGGCGTCCCCTGCAAAACTTCGGAGCTTGCGGCGCTTTGCAACGATCGGGGGCTGAAATAAACACCCCCAAAAAACCCAGAGAATTTCCTGAAAGCCCGGGGTTTGGGGGGGAAACCTGAAAACCCCGGTGCAAAAAACCCTTTTGGTTTGGGGGCGGGGGTTTGCGTTCCCAACAGGCAACCAAAAGGGATCCCTGTCTGTGGGGTGTTTGGAAACCCCGGTGCCCCGACGGGGCCCGGGGGAACGGTTTGCACAGTTGGGCCCTGGGGCCCCGGGTGGCCCCGACCCGGGTCGGGTGTATGAAGCCAGTGACCCAGGACACATGTGTGCTTTTCCTAATAAAATCCCTTTGTTTAAAGACGGACCAAAATTAGAAGGGTTTTAGCATATATAAATTTTGGGTTTAATACATTACAAAGTTTTAAAAAAAAAAAATTTTAAAAACAGTTCCCCCTTTTTCATGGGGAGTAAAAAAAAAAAATTTTGAAAAAAAAAAAAAAAAAAAAAAAGGGGTTTAAAAAAAAAAAAAAAGAAATAAAATAAAATTAAAAAAAATAAAAATAAATATTTAATAAAAAATAATTTTTGCTTATTTTACACACACAAAAAAACCTACACTATTGGGTTTTCCCAAAAGCCCTTTAAAAACCCTTTATAGTTTTAATCAAAACAAGTTTTTAAAGTGTAAATATGGGGAAGGGTTTGTAAAAAATTAAAAAATATTAAGGGAAAACAAAAAAAAAAAATTTAAAAAAAAAAAAAAAATTTACTGAAAATTATTTATAAGGGGGAAACTTAAAACTTTTCCCCCCAAAAATTTGTACAACTTGTCTTGAAAAAACAAAGCCTAATTAAAAAATCCCATCATTAAAAAAAAAAAAAAAGTTAAAAAACTTTTTGAAACGTAAGGGGAAAAAAACGAAAAAAAATGTTCGGTTAATTTTTCCCTTTTCGGCCCCAAGGGTTTTAAGTTTTTAAAAGGGGAAAACCTGTAAACTTTGGGTTATGCCCCCCCTTCCCTGAGGAAATTTACAAGCTAGTGCCCAAAATGCGGGTTTCCACCCAACTGGGTCACCTTATTCTGTAAGATGCTGCGTTTTTTGGCCCATTTAATGTCAAAACCCCCGTTTTAAAGCCAAAAAAAAAAGAGTAAAATAGGCCTCGTTCACACAAAGGTTTTGGGCCGGGGGTTTTTCACCCCCCCGGCCCCGATTTCCTTTCGTCGGGCCGGGGGGCAAACTGGGCGTCTCCCGAGGGGGGTTTGCAGCGCGGGTGGGGGGTTGGTTTGGGGCGCGGTTTTGCGCGAGGGCTTCCCCCAGCAAATTAAGAGCAGGGGCAAAGCCCCGCCGCCGCGCACCACCCGCGCGCGACACCCGTGGCGCTGCCCGCGGCCCAGCCCGCGCGGCCCCCGGAGAGCATCCTGTCAAGAAATGACAGGGGGTTTCTTCAACCGCTTTGTCCGGGGCCCGGAGCCCGGCCAAACCCCGCCATGTAAATTTTAAAAAGCGGTTTCCCTAGGAAAACCATTTAAAATTGGGCTCGTTTGGGCCCGCGGAAACCGCGTGGGAACCCCAGCCAAAAACCGGGGCCAAAAATCTGTCTGTGAAAGGGCCATATAAACAGTCATTTTTGTTCATGCCCCCCCCCACTGAGGCTAGCTCCGCCCCTAACAAAAAAAACCCTATTATTTTGAATGGGTGAAAATGTGAAAAATGTCAGGTGGGCGGGGGCTAGCTTTGGGGCTGCAAAACCCCTGCTATGAAAAAGATTGAGGGGTAATTGCTCTGAAACTCCGCATCTTACAGAATAAGGGGCAGGCGCTGGAAACAGCGGGGTTTTCACGCTTTTGCCCTCGCAAGGGGGGCACAACCTATTAAAAGGGTTCTTTTAATACTTGGGGGGTTTAAAATTTTTTTGTTTGGACTTTTATACAGTAAATTGATTTCTCACCTCCTTATTCCACAGCTCATAATGAGAGAATTTATACTGTGCGCTTTCACCCCTGTGCTTCGGATATCCTTGTCTCCTCCTCATATGATCTTACCCTGAGGATCTGGAACCTGAAGACTGGAAACAACGTCCTGACCCTTCCGGGTCATGAAGATCAGGTGACTTGCTTTAACATGCAGAATTTTTTGTTCAAACATCATAGAAATAATTGGATGTTGTTATACGAGGCTGGTAATAGACATAATGGTGGCGATGTATCAGTACTGTCCTATGACGCACGATTGAAAGGAGTCTTCCCGTCTTAGTTATGACAAGTTAGGCCATAATTGTGTAACATGTGTTAGTTCCACCCCCTAGGTTTTCAACATTTTAGGGAAAGGGCCCCCAAAGGTGCAGAATGGAGAGGAGGTCAGGCTTGTGTGGTACTCTCCATTCTGTTCTATGTAGCGGGGTTTCTTCGCTGTTGGGAAAATCCTGAGAAAAGAAAAGGAGAGTACCACACAAGCATGATCTCCTCTCCATTCTGTTCAGAGACATTCGGTGGCCCGTTCTTAAGAAAGGTGGGGGTTTCGGGAGAAACGCCAAAAATTGCCCCGGAGACCCGGGAAAATGATTTGGGTTCAAAAACCCCGAGTAGGGAAAACCCTCCGGGGCAGAGTTTTCTGCCAAAAAAATTATGAAAAAAATACCGCAGCACCACAGAAATTTAATTTTTTTCCTTTTTAAAAAATTTAGGGCTCTTTGGATCCCCAAAATCTGACGGGGCCGCATTTTTAAAACCCAAGGGGGTATGTCGGCATTATGGGATCCTTAAAAAGGGTTTTTTTTTCTCATACAAAGGTTTGCTTTTTAAAATTTAAAAATATTTGAAAAAAAAAACAATTTCACTTTGTTTTATTTGCCCTTTATCAGTGTCCAAACCTATTCCTAAAATATCCCCTCTTGTAGGGGCCCCTAAATAAAGCCCTGGGTTTCTTTTACCCTACGCCCTGTTTGACCCTTCATGATAAGCTGTCGGGCAGGGGTCGTTTATAGTACAGACCTATTTGATGTTTTTTGATAGGCTCCAGCATTTGGTCGTTTTTGCTCAAAACCTGTTTGACCCTCCCCTGAAAAGGCTGCCAGCACTGGTTGCTATAGTTTCAAAATGTTTAAATCTTCCTTTTGGCTGTCAGCACGGTTGCTTTTTAGTTTAAGGGACCGGGGCTTTTTTGGGGCACCCTGGGTTAAAAAAACCAGTAAAAACGCCCCGGGAATTCAAAATAAAAACCAAAGGGAAAAACAGGCCCCTGAGGTCAAATAAAATCAGTAGTAAGAAAAACCCCCCTTTAAAGGGAGTAACAAAAAAAGTTGCATAAATCTCTTCATGTCTAGAAACAATTTTGAAAGGTTACTTCAGTACTTAGATTGAAAACACCAAAAGGCCCAATGAGTTGAGATTTTATCTTTGAAGATTTCTCTCTAGCTTGGAGCCCGGAAAGGGGGAAATTTTTTTTGGGCGCCCCTGTTGCAAAGATCAACGCTTTGTTTTATGACCCACGGTGTGAAAAAGGCAAAGCAGGTTAGTTGGACCGTAGTGATGGTGGCACAGCTCATTGCTTTCTTAAAGTGAACCTGCTCTTTCTGAAAGTAGAATGTAATAGAGGGAGAGAAGCTGAGCTGTGTGATATATAGGGTTATATGATAGAGGGAGGAGCTGGCTCTGTGTATATAGGGTTTATGTTAGGGAAAGGGGGTGGCTTGTGTTTTTAGGGTTATGGTGAGGGAGAGGAGCTGAGCTCTGTGTATATAGGGTTATTGTAGAGGAGAGGAGCTGAGCTTTGATATATGGGGTTTAATGTAGAAAGAGAGTGAGCTCTGTGTAATAGGGTTATATGATAGGGGGAGAAGTGACTGTGTGTATATGGGGTTATATGATAGAGGGGAGGGGTGAGTGTGTGTATTTTAGGTTATATGATAAGGGAGGAGCTGGCTCTGTGTTTAGGGTTTTTTGTTTTGGGAGGAGGAAGTTTTGGCTCTGTGATATTTAGGGTTATTATAGAGGGAGAGAAGCTGAGCTTGTGATTATAGGGTTTATGTTTGGGGGGAAAGGAGTGGTTGTGATTATAGGGTTATAGATAGGGGAGAGTGCTGAGCTCTGTGTTTTTGGGTTATATGTAGAGGGCTGGCTCGTGATATTTTTGGGTTATATGTTAGAGGGAGGAGGAGCTCTGTGTATTAGGTTAATGATAGAGGGGGGAAAGGTGAGCTCTGTGTTTAGGGTTATATGATGGGAGAGAAGTGGGCTTGTGATTATAGGGGTTTTTGATAGGGAGGTGCTGGTTTGGTGTTATTGGGGGTTATTTGTGGGGGAGAGAGGGGCTCTGGATATATGGGTTTTGTAGGGGGAGAGAAGGGGGCTGGGATTTAGGGTTTTTTGTGGGGAGGAAGGAGCTGGGTAATGGGGTTTTGGGAAGGGAGAGGAGTGAGCTCTGTGATTATAGGGTTATAGTGAGGGGAGAAGTGAGCTCTGTGATATATAGGGTTATATGTAGGGGAGGGGAAGCTGAGCTCTGTGATATTTTTAGGGTTATATGATAGAGGGGGAAAAGCTGGTTGTGTATTAGGGTTTATGTAGAGGAGAAAAGCTGGTCTGTGATTTTTAGGGTTATATGATAGAGGAGAGTAGCTGGGCTCTGTGATTTTTTGGGTTATATGTAGAGGAGAGGAGCTGAGCTCTGTGTTTATATAGGGTTTATGATGAGAGAGAAGCTGGGCCCCTGTTATATATAGGGTTATATGATAGAGGAGAGATGTGAGCTCTGTGAATATTAGGGTTTATATGATAGAGGAGAGGAGCTGATGCTCTGTGCGTTTATAGGGTTATTATGATAGAGGAAAAAGGAAGTGAGTCTGTGATATTTAGGGTTTATGATGAGGAGAGAAGATGAGCTCTGTGATATATAGGGTTATAACCAAAGGAGAGGAGCGGGAACTCTGTGATATATAGGTTTATATGATAGAGGAGAGATACTGAGCTCTGTGATATATAGGGTTATATGAAAAGAGGAGGAGGAAGCTTGGCTCTGTGATATATAGGGTTATTTGATAGAGGAGAGATGCTGGCTCTGTGATTATAGGGTTATATAAACAAAGGAGAGGAGCTGAACTCTGTGATATATAGGATTTTTATGATAGAGGAGAGAAGCTGAGCTCTGTGATATTTTAGGGTTATATGATAGGGAGAGATGTGGCTCTGTGATTATAGGGTTATATGATAGAGGAGAGAAGCTGAGCTCTGTGATATATAGGGTTCTATGACAAAGGAGAGGAGCTGAACTCTGTGATATATAGGATTATATGATAGAGGAGAGAAGCTGAGCTCTGTGATATATAGGGTTATATGATAGAGGAGAGAAGCTGAGCTCTGTGATATATAGGGTTATATGAAAAGGAGAGGAGCTGAACTCTGTGTTTATATAGGTTATATGATAGAGGAGAGGAGCTGAGCTTGTAAATTATAGAGTTATATGATAGAGGAGAGACGCTGAGCTCTGTGATATATAGGGTTATTGATAGAGGAGAGGAGCTGAGCTCTGTGATTATAGGGTTATTGATGAGGGAGGTAAGCTGAGTCTGTGTTATATAGGGTTATATGATAGAGGAGAGAAGCTGAGATCTGTGATATATAGGGTTATATGATGAGGAGAGAAGCTGAGCTCTGTGATATATAGGGTTATATGATAGAGGGAGAGAAGCTGAGCTCTGTGATATTTTGGGTTATATTTTTAGAGGAGAGAAGCTGAGCTCTGTGATATATAGGGTTATATGATAGATGATAGAATCTGAGCTCTGTGATATATAACCCTATATATCACAGAGCTCAGCTTATACTGCTCTTTCCGAGATCAGGATGTGATAGAAGGAGAGAAGCTGAGCTCTGTGATATATAGGATTATATATCACAGAGCTCAGTTCCCTTCCTTTATATTAACCCTATATATCACAGAGCTCAGCTTCTTTTCCTCTATCATATAACCCTATATATGATCAGAGCTCAGCTTCTCTCCGTCTAAAATATTACCCTATATATCAGAGCTCAGCTTCTCTCCTCTATCATATAACCTATATATCACAGAGCTCAGCTTCTCCCTCTTCATATAACCGTTTATATCACAGAGTCAGCTCCTCTCCTCTATCATATAACCCTTTTATTTTACAGAGATCAGCTTCTCCCCTCTATCATAAACCTTATATATCACAGAGCTCAGCTCTCTTCTATCATATAACCTTATTTTATCACAGAGCTCAGCTCCTCTCCTCTTTTCTATATAACCCTATTTATCAAAAGAGCTCAGCTTCTATCCTTATCATATAACCTTTATATCACAGAGCTCAGCTCTCCCCTCTATCAATAACCCCTATATATCACGAGCCAGCTTTCTCTCTATCATATACCTTTATTTTCACAGGTAGCTCTCTCCTCTATAATATAACCTTATATATCACAGAGCTCGTTCTCTCTCCAATATAAACCCTATTTTTACAGGGCTCGGGTTCTCTCCTCTATAATAAACCTTATATATAAACGAGCTCAGCTCCTCTCCTCTATCATTTTAACCTTATATCACAAAATCAGTTTCCCTTTTTTTATAATCCCTATAATCACAGAATCAGCTTCTTCCTCTATCATATACCCCTATATTATCACGGCCTCAGTTCTCTCCTCTCATATTAACCTTATATATCACAGGTAGCTCCTCTCCTCTATCACATCCAGATCTCGGATAGGGCAGTATAACCCCTGACAGGTTGCCTTTAATATCACTGTCTGTTTTGTTATATGTTTTATATCTTCCATAATAATCAAGTAATGTGACTCTTTCTGTGTCTCTTCTCCCAGGAGGGCGCTGGACCTGAAGGTGCCCGCGGAGCTCGTATTCTCTGGGTGTGTGATGGAAAATATCTACTTGTGTCTGGATTTGACAGGTGAGGGAAGCTTGGTACCCACTATCAGAGTAAAGCCCCATTTACATCATGTTTATTACCCCTGTTTTAACGAATACCGCAGCGGACTGTTATGGGGTCTGTGTCAAATGGGCCTTAAAAGCCCTAATGAGTGCTTTTCCTTTTTGGGCATGTAAAGGTGGTCTACCAGGTGGGATGTGAATGGGGTCTTATTGTAGCATGTAGAATACAGATACACAGTTGCTACCGGACGTGATACAGATAAACTGACTGAATGTTATTTTTCACAGTCGCAGTGAGCGCCAGCTGACTCTGCACAGTGCACAGGATTTGTCACAAGGTCCTGTTGCTACTATCCGCATCGATGTGTCACCCGCCACGCTTATCCCCTACTATGACCCAGACACGGGACTTCTGCTGCTTACTGGAAAAGTAGGTATCTCGCGTGACCCAGACCATACTCAGGAGATAATGGATGATGAACAGTAATTACACCAACCAGGATGGATGTCCCTATAAGACAAGGTTGACGTGTGGCTATAAGGGGTGGTCAGCAGACATCTCCTATTGGGCGTAGACAGTTTGTACCCCTCCTTTAACGATCTAACCATGTTTGCATGAAGTTTACTCCCAATAGGCGTCAAATTATGGAAGCAAGCAGCAGGCGAGTATATCGGGGAGAGGTTATATAGAGAGTGCTGGGGGAATGGGAGGCACTGCTACCCTGTTGTGACCAGAGTGAAAATAAGGCTAACCTGTTATTCGGGTACTGATCCGAAGTATCCCCTGCATTTAGATAGTAGATAGTTGGGATCAGTGCATTCAGGGAAAGGTTATGGCTGCTTCTGGGGTAGACGTTAAAAAGGTTTTCTCACCATGCCTGTTTCACAGAGCCTGCTCTTCACAGCCAGCTTCAGGCTCCCACTTCCTGTTCAGGCTGTGGAAGGTTCTACAGCTTCAGGCTCTCACTTCCTGTTCAGGCTGTGGGTGGTTCTACAGCTTCAGGCTCCCACTTCCTGTTCAGGCTGTGGGTGGATCTACAGCTTCAGGCTCCCACTATCTGTTCAGGCTGTGGGCGGTTCTACAGCTTCAGGCTCCCACTTCCTGTTCAGGCTGTGGGCGGTTCTACAACTTCAGGCTCCCACTATCTGTTCAGGCTGTGGGCGGTTCTACAGCTTCAGGCTCCCACTTCCTGTTCAGGCTGTGGAAGGTTCTACAGCTTCAGGTTTCCACTTCCTGTTCAGGCTGTGGGTGGATCTACAGCTTCAGGCTCCAACTCACTGTTCAGGCTGTGGGCGGTTCTACAGCTTCAGGCTCCCACTGCCTGTGCAGGTTGTGGGCGGTTCTCCAGCTTCGGGCTCCCACTTACTGTGCAGGTTGTGGGCGGTTTTACAGCTTCAGGCTCCCACTTCCTGTGCAGGTTGTGGGCGGTTCTACAGCTTCAGGCTCCCACTTCCTGTTCAGGCTGTGGGTGGTACTACAGCGATGACTGGGTATAAAAAGCAGGGCAGAAAGCTACAGAACTCTAAAAGGTTAAAGTTTGTCAGTGAGAAAGATAAGCTCCTGTGCTGCTGATAAGACACAACAGGGAGTGACATCCCTATCCCGGCCACTGCTCAAGCAGAGAGAAGTAGTTTGTAAGTCAGGGAAGCTTGTGTACACAAGCAGGAGATGAGATCCGCTCTAGTTTAAAAAGGAAACAAAATCAGAACAGCAGTGTATTTGGTAATAGTCTTTTATACCTTTGCTTCTATGTTTAAAGCCAATTAGTGAAATGGGAATACCTTTTAAATCGGCGATATCAATTCACATGTAAGTTCATCTTCCATCAGTCCATCTCTAAGGGAATGTCCACAACGTGTTCACTCCGTGTTTACATATGTTTATAGATGCATGTTTGGATCCGTGTTTTGGACCCAAGCACTCATCTAACAATGTGATTTACATTACTTTCAATGTAAAATCCGCATCGGCGTTCAGACAAGTGATCTCTGATGCATGTTACTTGCGTCTTTCGGATCCGTTCAAAGAATTGTCCTGTCAACTCTTGATCTGAAAGATGCAGCAGGAGCCCTATAATAAACTATAGGGTGCGATCCTGCTGCAGCCAAATAGGCACCTGTGTGTTGGATGCGTTTTTGATCCGATTGACGCATCGTTTTTGCATGCGATTTTCGGATCCAAAACGGATCCAAAAGGCCGTGTGAACATACCCTTAGGCTATGTTCACACGGCTTATTTCGGGGTGTATTTACGGACGTATTTACGTCCGCAAATACGTCCCAAAATACGTTTCAAATACGTGTCACAAAGTGTGGTGCGTATTTTGCGGCGTAAATACAATCCCCATTCTTTACTATGAGGATTTACGTTGCGAAATACGCCTCAATAAGTGACAGGGGACTTAATTTTACGATCGTATTTACGGACGTATTTATGCCCGCAAATACGACGCAAAAATACGCCTCGTGTGAACAATGAGGCGTATTTTACATTGGAATCAATGCTAATCTAATTGTTCATTATTTGAAACGTATTTCGGGACGTATTTGAGGACGAAAATACGTCCGTAAATACGCCCCAAAATAAGCCGTGTGAACATAGCCTAAAGGTTGTCAGGCAGCTGCCATACATGTTACACCATCTGTGGAAACCACAGAGTGGGCCTTAGGGTATGTTCACACGGGGTAATTTTGGCGCGCATTTTTGCGCTCTAATACGGGCGAGATGTGCGCCGAAATTACAGTAATCCATAGTTCTCATAGAGAGCAATGGATTACGCCTGCTCTCCCCACTCGTACAATACGACGCGCGAGGAGGTAAGTGACGTGTCAGTTACTTGCGGCGAATATGGACCGTGAGTAATGAATGTCAATGAGGCCGGCGCCGCCTGTACGTGTCGCAATACATCGTGTGAACATACCCTAATGTATGAAAGCTGTCAAGCAGTAAAACTGTCTTTATTGCCCGTAGCATCAGATCAAATCAGACCTCTGATTAATGGTTAATATGACCAATGATTGGTTTCTATGGGCAACAAAGACTGTGTTACTGCGAGACTGTTTTCATGCGTAAAGCCCGGTGTGTTTAACCAGGGTCTTTTAAGACAATGAAAACATGGAACAATTTCTTGGAGTACATAATCTATATTAAAATGATGCTGGATATTAGCAATATGGGGCTACCAATTCCTGAACCTCTTACTATATCAATGCTGCATGTCAAGAGCACTTAGCAGGCCACTTGTCACTTATGCAGCAGTCTCCTATGAAGTGAGCAAACACGTGCTGGCGCTGCCTTTATCTCGTGCCAGTAAGTGCAGCTCGGCTGATATGTCAGTGCCCACTGGACGTTCTCTATAGATTCCAGATGGTGCATGGACTTCTGACCGCTTGTACACAATTCATCTATCTGTTACAATCAGGTAACAGTATTAACCTCTTCACACATCTCATTGTAAGTAGTGTTCATTGTGTTCTTGCATGAAACCTCATTGCTGCATTTTCCCTTTGAGAAGTCGGATCCAAGTGAAGTAGCAGTAAGAATTTTAACTAGAAGGAACCTTCCAAAACTAGAAGGAACTTCTCCTGGTTATAGCTTCTCTATCTTCTGTTACATGAAATATTTGTAGTGTCCATAAAATCACAATCTTTCCATAGCACTCTTTTCCTCTATTACGCCTCTTAGAAACGTAGGAATCCAATGTATAGAAAATCCACCTCACTCGTTATGTTTTTTGGCGCCCAGGTGCCAATTTTATTGTGCGCATTAGTAGCGTAGAATGCGCCTGAATCTATGAACCTGTTCTACTGCAAATCATAGATTTAGGGCATGTCCCCACGGCACGGGTTTTCGGCGGTTTTTCAGAGGGTTTTTGCGTTTTTCAGACCGCTGAAATCCCGGGCCGAAAATGAGCACAATTGGCTCTATGGGGAAAACCCGTGCAGCAGTCCCCACTGCACGGGTTTTCCGCCTGGCGGTTTTGCCCCCCGGCGGTCCGGCGGCAAAACATAGGTAAGCACCATCAATGCTTCTCAATGGGAGGGGGGAGGGCGGTTCTCCGCTCATCGCGGAGAAAAGCTGTCGTCGTTCTCCCCCCTCCCCCGCGGCCGTGGGGACGTGCGCAAAACAGGATTTTGTCCATTGCCGTGGGGATGCGTCCTTAGGGCCACATGTATCTGCCGTTTAGATGCCAATTTTCATGCGCATTACAATAGCATAGAATGTGCCTAATCTATGAACCTGCTCTACAGCGGGTAATAATTAAAGGGAATCTGTCGCTAATTTTTTTTTTTTTTACTTATTAAATCAAGCCCCTGATCCATATTCTTTTCCTGTCGGTCGTTTTTATTCCTGATTGTAGTTTTTCTCTATTCGGCCGTCTATATATGATTGGGGGAAGACATTCTTGCTTGCACTGCTTAGCAGCAGTCAGAGAATACTTTACAGCAGCTTCATGCCCATAGGATTTTTAAAGCAGTTTTTGTCCCATAGATTGTTTTAGGAGGTTTTCACTTGTGAAGGAGGGGGAGGGGGGGGCTTTTGACCTCTCCTCTTGTGATGGGGGGATTCTGTGTTATCTGTACACAATGGTGTCTCCTTTCAGCTTGACACTCTTTGTGCTGATAATGAGCAGACATTGCTGAAAAGCTCTCTAAACAGAGCAGGAAGTGTCAGACGATTATTAGGCCTAGTGGCCAAAGTGGAAACTACAGGACTTAAGAAAATTTTTAAAAAAAAAAATTGAAAGTGATCTGGAAAATGAAAAAAAAAAACATAACCAAAAATTCCCTACAAATTGTTTAACATAAAAATGTGAGTTAAACAATAAGTCATTTTTTGATGACACATTCCCTTTAAGGCGCATTCTAGCACTAAGGGACAATTCTGGCTCAGGTAAACCACTTTGAAAGTGCTCTACCTATTCCAGCAGTAATGCGCCTAAAATTGCCGTAGCGAAGCTATAAATCTATAGCTTTGTACGGTTCTAGTGCGCCCCGTCTCCCGCACGCCCCCCAAAATCAGGTGCATTACAAAGTGCCGTTTGCGCTCTGTAATGCGCCTGGTAATGGCGTTCGGGAAGCTTTTCAGTGATACAAACGGGGCTGCGCCTGATATCGGGCTGAAAATACACCAGACGTCTGGCGCAGCCCCGTTCATACATGTCCCCCTTAGTGCTTTCTAGCTACAAAGCGATAATTCTGGCTCAGGTAAACCACTTTTAAGTTGGTCTACCTGTTCCAGCAGTAATGTGCTTAGTTTTGCCGTACTAAAGTCATAAATGTGTAGACTACTACGGTTGGGGTGCGACACGCCTCTGCATCTTAGGCGCATTACAATGTGCCGCATGCACCTAATTTTGGAGTGCACTGCTCATGCAGCAAGCGCAGCCCCATAAATACATGTCGCCCTAAGTATCCTATCCTAAGGAGTGCCGTGAATCTTCTATACATTGGATTCTGAGCCTGCCAGCCTTACCACTGAGCTCCCGAATCTCAAGAAGGTGTGCGGCACCATTTTGTCTAAGAAATGTAGAAATAAATTGACAATTGGGTGTTACCATTCCTCTTGTCAATGGGGCGTGTTCCAACAGAAAGGGTCCTAAACATGCGGGATACATGCAGCCCCTGAGGTGGTTGTCAGTGGCCAGCAGATGCTGGATGCATCGGAGCTCCTGAGACATCCTCAGGGATTCTGAGGTCCTGCACTCATGGTCACAACCTGAGTTTACTCCAATCCCTGCTGTTTAACCCCTTAGATGCTGCCGTCAATAATTTCGCAGCATGTAAGGGATTTCATCGAGGGAGGGAGCTCCATCGGCATCCTGCCCACAGCCTCCGGTCTGTCTGTGATGTAGGCTTGCCCAACGGCAGGACTTGATAGGCTGACTAACAATTGGCTTAATACATTGCAGTACAGTTATGTACAATGCATTATAACAGTGATCACACAAATGCTCAGTCCAGTCTCATTTTGGGAGAAGTGAAAAAAAAAAAAAGGAAAAAAAATTAAAATAAAGGAAAAAAAAACACCCGCTCCATTTTCCACATTATAAATGGTTATTCGCAAAGAAAAAAAGAAGTATACATATTTGGCAATAATATTGTATTGTGTAGTATTTAAAAGTAATAAGCCCCGTCAACTTAAAGCGGTTGTCTCGCTACAAAGATTAGCTTTCAACATGTAGGGAACACTAAATGAAGACGTTTTCCAAATATATTGCTTTGTTCATTTTTCTTTTTTAAGGAGCTATAAGTGATTTTATCACGTTCCGTGCTCTCTCTGGTTTCCCAAGTGACCAACCTGTGTACTTCTCCCCCCTCTGCTGTATGTTCTATCTGATAGCAGGGAGTGATGTCATCACACAGGTGGAGGCACACAGAACCTCAGACAGTGAGAGATTGTTTGTTATCTGATCTTTCAGACAAAAGCCAGTAATTACTGCTGTTTACTTAAACTCAGAAGCTTCCCTGGTCCTGACAGCAGGAGATTTATTTAATTAGCAGAAGTCTGAATACATGGAGCTCATATGCTAATTACAGACAGCTTGACCAGGAAGTGATAGAGCAAAGCAGCATTATTTCATTCATGCATCCTATGAAAGTTTGAGCTGAGACAACCCCTTTAAAAAAAAATTTATGTGTGGCCTATTTAGCTGGCCAAATTTGAGATCCCTTTTCTAGAGTCTGATGCTGTCCAGTCAGGGCTGACATGGAAACTGTGAAGGGACAAGGAGAACAGTAACACCCAGTTATTAATTTATTCATTTTCATTTCCAGGAGAAATAAGAGGAGAACTACACCATGCAGAGTTATAAGAAATTATGTTATAGGATTGTTATTATAAGGGGAATCAATTTATTTACTAAAGAGCAGCTTTTCATTAAAGAGGTGTTCTCACCAAAAAGTTGGGATAGTGATAGTGTATACCATAAAAGTCTGATAGATGCAGATTTTACCTCTAGAAACCGCAGCTATCTAGGAATGGGTTCCTGAAAGTTTTTGCTCAGAATGAAAAGATGGTGATGCTTGCGCACAACTCTCCATTCTGTTCTATGGAAGTTCTGAGTATAGGTGAACTCCCATAGAACAAAATGGAGAGCTGTGCAAAAGTGTGACTGGCTCTCCATTCTAAGTCGAAACTTTCAAGGGCCTGTGTTCCAACACAGGGACCCGCACCTATCACACTAGTGATAGGCCATCAAACTCTATGGTCAGAACACCCCTTTAGGATCTGGCAGGTGCTGGTACTTGAGGGAGATAGAAGTTATGTGCATCTCATCAATGGACACGGTGTTGTTGTTTTTGTACCTTGATGGTGCTGCTATTCTTTTTAGGGTGACACCAGAGTGTTTCTCTATGAGGTGATACCAGAGTCCCCCTACTTCCTGGAATGTAACAGTTTCACCTTGACTGATCCGCATAAGGTAAGACCACACATCAGACGATATAGCTGCTGCCCTGCAGGATGTATTTACAGTATCTCACACAAGTCAGTACACCCCTCACATTTTTGTAAATACTGCATTATTTCTTTTCATGGAACAACACTGTGTGTGCCCTCAAAATTACTCAACACACAGCCATCAATGTCTAAACTGCTGACAGCAAAAGTGAGTACACCTATAAATGAAAATGGAGAAATTGTGCCAAATCTGCCATTTTCCCTCCATGGGTGTCATGTAACTTGTTTAGTTTTACAAGGGTTACAGGTGTGAATGTCGACACAGGTGTGTTAAATTTGGTGTTATCACTACTCACACTCTACTCTCTCTACTTAACACGTCAGACGTTCAACATGTCCCCTCATGCAACAGAACTATTTGAGGGTCAAAAAAATAATGGTCTCCCTCTACATAAAATGATGGGCCCATGCTATAAGAAGGTTGCCAACACCCTGACACTACGAGACGCAAGAACGGTGGCCAAAGACCATACATGTTAGCGGTTTAACAAGACAGGTTTCCTGCTCAGAACCAGAACTCGCACACGGTCGATCAAGAAGATGAGTGCACATGCTCAGAGTCACATCAGAGGATTGTCTTTCAAAACAAAAGTATGACGTGCTGCCGCATTGCACTGACGAGCCCTAAACAGAGGTGGGAGATCAGGCCTATCAGCACTCTAGAACCACATATGCCGCATACTGCACTCAAAAATAAGTCACTCTGCATGACAGTGTGTCCCGAAAGAGAAGCCTCTTCTAACATATGATGTCATCCATCAGACAACACAGACTAAAGAACAAGAATTCCTGGAACCAGTCTGTGTCTCAGATGAGACCAAGATAAATCTTATTTGGTTTCAGATGGTGTCAAGTGTGTGGTGTGTGACAACCAGTGATCAGGATTACAACAAAGACAAGTGTGTCCCTCGCCTACATCAAGCATTGTGGTGGGCAGTGTCTCATGGTTTTGGGGCTGCATGAGTGCTGCTGGCTGTGGGGAGCTACAGTTCATCGAGGGATCCATGAATACCAACATGTTCTGTGACATCTGGAAGCAGAGCATGACCCCCTCCCTTCTGGGCCGCAGGGCAGTATCCAACACGATAACAACCACAAACACACCTCCAAGTGACGAACCTCTCTGCTCTTGCTAAACAGAAAATGAAGGGAAAAGGTGCTAGGACTTGCAAAGCATAACCTCCAGAACCTAAATCCTATGGAGCATCTTTGGGGGGCCTCCTCAAACAGAAGGTGGAGGAGCGCATGTCTGTAACACATCCACCAGCTCTCGTGATGTCACGCTCAGAGAGGAGGGAAGACAGGAACCCAGTGGCTGTACACACCCTCCTGTGAAGCTCTAGTTACATCCATACCCAAGAGAGACTTACTGCAAGGCGCTGAAAAATAATGGTGGCCACACACAAAATAATTGGCACTTCTTGAGGGCACAATTTATTCCATTGTCACTTAGGGGTGTACTTACTTTTGTTGCCAGTGTTTTAGACATTGATGGCTGTGTGTTTAGTTATTTTGAGGGCACCACATTTACACTGTTATACAAGCTGCACACTGACTACTTCACACTGTATCAAGTGTCAGATCTTCAAAGTGTTTGTCCCATTAAAGCATGTTAATTACAATATTTACAAAAATCGTTGAGGGGTGTATCTGAATTTTGGAGAGATCTGCTGTATGCCCAGTGATGATCATAATACTGTTCTTCCTAACCTCAGGGCTTCCAGTACCTGCGGAAAGTGGATTGCTCGGTGCCTGATGTGGAGATCCTGCGCGCCATTCGTCTTTGCGCAAACTCTATGGAGCCTGTGGCTTTTCGGGTGCCGCGCGTGAAGGTGGGTACTTCCTGCTACTCAGTAGGTTATTGGGCATGACCGTGTGGATGAAGAGTCAACTGGAGTGTTTGTAATTGTCTACCGAAAGACTCTTCCAAAGCTGATGTTGTTTCCCACCATCCCGGGTCACCTGGGAGCCGGCACTAACGGCAGAAGAATGGCTCAGTGGTAAAGACAAGCAACAGCGGAGCATCAACCTCTGTCCCCAGGGCATGACTCCTGGTAATGCTTGGTTATACCCCAACCTTACCTGTCAGCACAATCTTGACCTGAACCTTCCTCCTAATGTTGCACTGTATGGGATCTATACACTAATATTGATATGTTGTCATCTTCTCGCAGTGAGTCAGGCACCTACACGGCGAGGCCCCAACCACAAGAGACAACAGATTGTCCATCATCCTGGTACCAGACAAGAAATAGAAGAACCGGATGAACAAAGAAAGAGAAGGGTGAAGACCTGCACAGCACCTGTCCCACATTATATTGCAGCTCATCATTAGTATTCAACTTGCAGTATAAGCATTCATTTTATATCCTGAACCCATATTCATGAGACTGAATACAACTAGGGACTGCAGGAGCCTCACTAAGGCAAGAGGTCAGGTGAATTATAGGACTTGAAGTGAACCTGTCAGGTGGTTTATGGTCTACCCTATCTGAGAGGGAGAGAAGCTGAGCTCTGTGATATATAGGTTATATATAGAGGGTGAGGAGCTGCAGCTTAGTGATCATATAAGGAATATGATAGAGGAAGTACGCTGAGCTCTGTGATATATAAGGTTTATTATCATAGATAGGGAGAAGGAGCTGTGCTCTGTGATATATAGGGTTACTAAGATAGAGGAGAGGAGCTGCACAGCTCTTGTGATATATATGTGTTATATGATAGAGGAGAGGAGCTGAGCTCCTGTGATATATACGGTTATATGATAGAGAGAGGAGCTGAGCTCATGTAGAATATAGTGTCATATGATAGAGGCGAGCACCTGATGCTCTGTGATTATATAAGGTTATATGAGTAGAGGAGAGGAGCTGTCTGCTCTGTGATATACATAACAGGGTAAATATGATAGAGGAGGGCGAGATGAGCTCCTGTGATATATAAGTTTATATGACAGAGGAGCTGCGAGCTCTGTGATATTAGGGTTATATGATAGAGGAGAGAAGCTAGAGCTCTATGATAATTAGGGTTATATCATGATTAGTACGGAGAAGATGAGCTGAGCTCTGATAATAGGGTTATATGATAGAGGAGAAGAGCTGAGCTCTGTGATATATAGGGTTATTATGACGTAGAGAACACTGAGCTCATGTGATACTAGGTTATATGAATAAGAAGCTGATCTCGTGGATACATAGGTTATATGAATAGAGTAGAGTATCTCTAGAGACTCTGGAATATATAAGGTTATATCGACTAGAGGGGGAGACGAAGCTGACAGCTTCTGTGGATAATAGAGGGTTTATTCATGATAGAGGAGAGAGCTGAAGTCTCTGTGATATATAGGGGTTTATAATGTAGAGCGCGGAGAGGAGCTGAGCTCTGTGAATATATATGGTTCTATATGATAGAGGGAGAAGCACCTGAAGCTCTGATGATATATAAGGTTATATATAGAGGTGAGGATGCTGTGCTCACTGTGATATATAGGAGTTATATGATAGACGAAGGAGAATGAGCTCGTGTAATATAAGGTTATATGACAGAGGAAGAGAGCCCTAGAGCTCTGATTAGATAAGGGTTATATGGATAGAGGAGAGGGAGCTGAGCCTCTGATAATAAGGGTTATATGAAGAGTGAGGAGAGAAGCTGAGCTCTGTGATATAGAGGGCTTATACTGATAAAGAGAGGAGAGGAAGCTGAGCTCGAGTATATATATAGGGTTATACAACACAGAGGACGAGAAGCATGAGCTCTGTATAATATATGTTATATGATAGAGGAAAGGAGCTGAGTTCTGTGATATATAGTGTTAATATGAAAGAGGGAGAGTGAAGCTGAGATCTCTGGGTCATATATAGTGCGTTTATACTCTGATACAAACAGGAGTACACAAGGAGCAGAACTCTGTGATATAGAGGGTTATAATGATAGAGGAGAGAAGCTGAGCTCTGGATAATAGGGTTATATGATGGAGAAGCTGAGCTCATGTGATACAATAGGGTTTATATGAATAGAGAAGCTGAATTCTCTAGATACATAGGGTTATATGATAGAGGGACGAGATAGCTGAGCTCCTGTGATATATAGGTGTTATAGATAGAGGAGAGAAGCTGAGCTCTGTGATATATAGGGTTATATGATAGGGGATAGAATGCGAGACTCTGTGGATATCAATAAGGTTCTATATGATAGACATAGGGAGAGAAGTCTAGAGCTCATGTGAAATACATTCGGTTATATGATAGAGGTAGAGAGAATCTGAGCTCTGTGATATAACTGGGTTATATGGATAGAGTGAGAGAAGCTGAGCACTCTGTGATATAAAGGTTATAATATAGAAGGGACATCTACAAGCTTGCCTACTGCGTGATAAAGAGCAGTTATATGATAGACGACGAGAGAAGAGCTAGCTCTGTTCATATATAGGGTTATATGATAGAGAAGCTGAGCTCCTACTGATACAATAGGATATATACAAGAAATAGAGAGAGAACTGAACTCTGTAGATATATAGAGAAAGTGAAGTCCCTGCTGATCCTCAACCTGCATAAAGTTATTGACACAGCTTCCCAATATCCATGTGTATACAGAGCAAACTGTCATTCACTGTATGTGGGCAGAGTAAGCAGGGCTTTCACTGTCTCTTAAGAAGTCCTATCAGGATTTACTCTGCTTTTTATTAAGAAATCTAGCTCCAGATCATATAAGTCTTTATATCTCGGAGCTCAGTTTTATCCCTCTATCAAATCCTGTCCTTGGGTAGGCTAGCATAAACCACCTGGCTTTAAAGAAGTTCTCCGGTTTAGAAAACCCATCCCTATTTAAAAAAAAATTTGAGTTCATAGAGAAGAGTTCTTTGTTCTGGCTCCTTCTATATTTTTCAGGCATGAATATTTTTCCAGTGTTTAACAAAGAGCATCTCATTGACTCTGGAGACTTCCACTGCATTTAATGGCGACTATGATGGCGGCAGTGTGTCATGCCTGATCTCCCCTCTGGTGATGCTGCAGAGACACTGTATACATACTGCCAGATTTTTTTGCAGGTTACTCATAGTTGCCAACTTTTTAAAATGAAAAAGCAGGAGAGAATTTTAGTGGCAAACAAATTGCTGGACACTGACACGCCCATCTTCTCGGTATTGCCCACGCCCCTTCAAAATCCACACCCACTCCACCTAACTGCATAACGGCTTGTGAAGAAAGCCAGGTAGATGCCCTTATAGCCAGTAGTAGCCCCCCATAAAACCAGGTAGTGGGCCCCTTACAGGCAGGTAGTGCCTCCTTGTAGCCAAGTAGATGCCCCCTCTGTAGCCAGGTAGATGCCCCCCTTTTGTTAGTCCAGGTAGATGCCCCCCTTTGGTTAGCCAGGTAGGTGCCCCCCTTTGTTAGCCAGGTAAGGTGCTGTCCCCTTTGTTAGCCCAGGTAGGTAGTGGCCCCCCATTGGGGTATAGCCAGGTAGTGCCCCCATTCTGTTAGCCAGGTAGAGCCGCCTCATTGCTGCCAAGTAGTGCCACAATTGTTGCCAGGTAGATCCCCCTCTCTCGTTGCCAGTATTTGCCCCCCATTGTTGCCAGGTAGATGCCCCCTCTGGTTGCCAGGTAGTGCCCCCGATTGTTGCCAGGTTAGTGCCCCTCTGTTGCCAGGTAGATGCCCCCCTGTTGCCAGGTAGAGCCCCCTCTGGTGCCAGGTAAGTTGCCCCCAACTGTTTGCCAGGTAGTTGCCTCACATTGTTGCAGGTAGTGCCCCCCCCATTGAGCAGGTATTGCCCCCCATTGTAGCCAGGATAGTTGCCCCCCATTGTACCAGGTATTGCCCCCCCATTGTAGCCAGGTAGTTGCCCCCCCATTGTTTGCCATGGTAAGTTTGCCCCCTCTGTTGCCAGGTAGATTCCCCCCCTGTTGCCTAGTAGATGCCCCCTGTGTGGCCAGGTAGTGCCCCCCGCCATTGTAGCCAGTAGTTTCCCCCCACCATTGTAGCCAGGTATTGCCCCCCCCATTGTAGCCAGGTAAGTTGCCCCCCCATTGTAGCCAGGTATTGCCCCCCCCATTGTTCCAGGTAGGTGCCCCCCCCCCCATTGTAGCCATGTCAGTTGCCCCATTGTTGCCAGTAGTGCCCCACCCCCCCATTGTAGCCAGGGTAGATGCCCCCATTGTTTGCCAGGTAGTGCCCCCCCATTGTTGCCAGGTATTGCCCCCATTGTTGCCGAGGTAGTGCCCCCTCCATTGTAGCCAGGTAGTGCCCCCTCGTTGCCAGGTAGTTTGCGCCCATTGTTGCCCAAGGTAGTGCCCCCTCTGTTTGCCAGGTATTGTCCCCCTCTGTTGCCTAGGTAGTGCCCCCTCTGTTGCCAGTAGTTGCCCCCATTGTTGCCAGGTAGTGCCCGCTCTAACGCTAATAAAAAAATACAATAAATAAAATCCACTCAACCTCACCAGGCTCCTGCAGCTCCGTACACTCTCCGATCATCCTCAGCGACGTCAGGGGAGTGAGTGGCAGCCGCGTGTCACTTCCCCTGCGCCGCTGACCTGTATGTACGGCGCACAGAGAGCTGTACTACATGGGGAGACATGGAGCGGAGCGCTCCCGATCCTGCCTCCTCCCTGCACAGCGAGACTCCGGGCGGTGAATGCGTGTAGCTTGCGGTCCGCTTCACCCCCTGTGAGAAACGGACCGGCGGCGCCTAGTAGAGCACCAGCGCTACACCTGCGCCGCGGTCAGTTAAAGAGCTCCCGCCGCCTGCTGGCAGCGGGAGTAAAGCCAACTCTGCCGGGAGGGCGGGGGGGGACCCAAATAGTGGGACCCCCCCGCCAAAAACGGGAGAGTTGGCAAGTATGAGGTTACTATTTATTGCTGGGGGTCACAGCTGGAGGACACTTTTTAATTTTATTGTCATAGGACCCTTCTCACAAGTAAGGATCATTCAAAGTGGAGAATCCCTTTAACCCCTTAAGCCGAACGCCTAAAAAGTAGTTAATGACCAGCACTCTTTTTTTTTTTTTTTAGTTTTGCCATCCTTACGTTTCAACAGTCGTTAATCATTTTTTATTTTTTCAATACGCAGTTGGATGAGGCCTATCGTTTTAATTCGGGACAAAAATGAACTTTTTGGACAGGAATAGTTGGAAAGTTCACTATAATTTTATTGCAGATTTTTTTTTTTTTATCTAATTCTATTTTTATTTTATTTTTTACCCCATTCACATTTCACACTTAATAACTTATTTAGAGTAATTACTACAGTTATAACGTTCGTGTAATGCCTAGTATGTGTAGGTTGGTTTATTTTTTTGTGTGTAGTGTATTACAAATTATTTTTCTATTAAATCTTTATTTTTTTTTTATTTCATCTATTTTAATGATTTTTTTCCCATATCACTTTTGATATGTTTTTAAAATACCCAAGAAGGGATTAACTATTTTCAAAAAAAAATTGTCACTTAGTAATAAGTTTTAGCATTACTTTCATATATGCAAATACATTATAATCGTTTCCGGTTTGGACACAGGCAGCAGTTAGGGCACACACAGTGCCGCCCTGATTGCTGCGCCTTCTTACACAGTCAATGGCCTGGGGCTCACTCTAAGTCCCCGAGGCTTACTGCGTGCAGACCATCCCTGACTCTGTTGGTCACGGGAGTTCCCCGATCACCCGACAGAGCAGAGAAAAGTCCTTTTAATATGCTGCGGTCACGAACGGCGGCAATCAAAGGGTGAAGCGTGGGGAGCGGAGGTTCCCAGCGCTTGCAGGAGCTGCGCTGGGAACAGGGCTGTGAAGTACAGCCCTGCTCTCAGCGCTGAAGTGGCGCCAGGCACAACCCCAATGTCTGCAGCAAAGTCAAAAGACGTCGCTGCAGACGAACGACCTGCACTGCCCGACGGCAAAAGTCGCCAGGCGGACGTTAAGGGGTTAAAGGATCTACTGACCAGCCACCAAAAGTACAGCCGTCATTTATAACCACAAGCAGATCCAAGAAAAGTTTAAAGCAAACATGTTGTGTATGTGAATGCTGCATAAAACCCCTCTACAGTAAAGATCGTACGTGATGGCAACAATACAATGCGCATTGATCTTTCTAAATTTCCACTTTTAAGTGCTATGGTGGCAAAACTAGGGAACCGGGACGACCCTCTGCCTCAGGATGCATTTGAAGGTGTTGACGATGATGAGTGGGTGAGTATATAACATTGTGATAATGACATGATGTATACACAGATTGCTTTGATCTTTATTCCTATATACAACCATCGGCCCATAATCATAAAAATCGACTGCAATAGTGGTTGAGCGTTATATAATAATAATATCTTTATTATATAGTGCAACATATTCCGCTGCACTAACAATTTGAGATTGAGTAACACATTGGCGTATACATCGGTGTGACTAGTGCGCCTGTTCTCCCAGATGAGGATACTATAGGTAGAAAGTGACCAGTCAGTTATTGAAGTTGTGTGTATAGGGTGCTGCGTTCACCTATGTACTAAGCGGTTCGTGTACAGTACACAGTAACTACGTGTGTTTGGGGAGCCTGCGCTGATCAGCCCGCCGGCACCCATAGTGACATGTAACACTCTGTGCGTATTCTGCACCAAGTAATTGACAGTCACTATCTCTCCGGCGTACAATACGATCGATTGTATGAACGGGAAGAGAGGCTGTAATAACATCAGTTCTCTATGAGAGCTATGGATTACCGTAATTATGGGGCGCATTATTAAGCGCAGTACGCTGCGATATAAGCGGCGAAATGCGCTCCAAAATAAGCCGTGTGAACATACCCTTAGAAACTGTGTGACTTTAACGAGTACCAGATTGTGATGATCAGACAACTGGGTCAGAGAATTTCCAAAATGGCAGATGTTCCCAGTATACAGTGGTCAGTGCCTACCAAAAGTGTCCAACTTATAACAGTGGGTAAGCCAGAGAAAGGGTCATGTGTGCCCACGGTTCATGGATGTGTTTGGAGAGTGACAGCTAGCCCGTCCAAATTCCTGAAAAAGGTTCCTACTGGTTCTGATAGAACGCAGCTTGCCGTGTAGCCATAGACTGGTCAGAGCATTCATGCTGACCCCTGTCCACCACCAAGAGCCAGCAATGGGCCATAGGAATTCAAATTGGACCATGAAGTAGTAGAAGAAGGCAACACAGTGTAATGGATCACAATTTCCATCATGTGGACGGCTGGTGCGTGAGTGTCACTTACCTGAATGATGCATTATGGGAAGAAGACAAGATGGCGGAGGCAGTGTGATGGACAATGTCCTGCTGGAAACCTTGGGTCATCATGTGGATGTTACTGTCACACAACCACCTACCTAACATTGCACAGACCAAGCCCAGACCTTCATGGCATTGGAATTCCCTAATGGCCTCTTTCAGGGGTCCACACTGCAAATCTTGTTCATTAATGAGGAACATGACAAAGAATTTAAGGTGGCGACTCAGCCTCCAAAAATTCTCCCAGGGGTCTCCCCAAACCGGGATCCCCGGCCTCATCTTTGTGAGAAAATTTAAATACTGATCCAAAAGGGAAAATTTTTTGGGGCCCCCGGCCCACCTCCTTTCACCCCAACCCCCTTAACCAGGATTGGGCTGGGGTTACATCTTGGAGCCAGATACCCCAGGACACCTTCATGGAGTTTTATGGAGTCCAGGCCTTCATGGGTCAGAGCTGTTTGGGTAACATAAGGGGAAGGCATTACTCCGTATTGGGCTGCCGGTTTTAATTTTCGGGCTGCACAGTTCTGGCTGACGCTTTGCACTGTGCGCTGTCTATATTCCTAGAACTAATAATGAAGCTGACATTATGAAAGTTCTGCTTGATTTATTGCTATCCGTTCCCAGCCAGGGGTTGAGCCTGGGACACGATCCTTGCTGAGGGCTTCACTGTCCACAGAGACTCGTAAATGATAGGTTCTCCTTCCCTTAACCTTCCATGAACCTACACTTGGATGTAGGCTGCTCAGCGAGAAGCTTCCATCACTGGCATTGCTCTCTTTCTGTGCAGACAGTCACGGCCTGTGCTGTGTCTGGGGTATACAAGGTGCAGGTGGTCGCCTGTGGATGCCACATGTGGTGGTCTGTATCCTGCTGACTATTCGGAAGGACGACTATAGGATATCCCACTGCTTTGCAGCTACCCTGATTGAACTGCTCACCCTGATTGAGAGAACAATTCACATAGGAGTGATTACACACACACACCATTTTAATGCACTTTTTTTAACCCCTTAAACTGAACGCCTGAAAAGTACTTAAAGAGGTTGTCTCACTACATTGATTCATCTCACCTCAGTTCTGTTTTATTGGTTTCATATTATTTAAATTCAGGGGCGTGTTTACTGGCTTCTACTAGGCTGCAGTAGAAGCCAGGTCTGTAGCTATAGCAACCAGTGCTGGCAGCCTATCAGGAGAGATGAAACAGGTATGAAGCTAAAGCGATCAGTGCTGTCAGCATATCAGGAGAGATCGAACAGGTCTGTAGCTATAGCAACCAGTGCTGGCAGCCTATCAGGAGAGATGAAACAGGTATGTAGCTATAGCGATCAGTGCTGACAGCCTATCAGGAGAAATTGAACAGGTCTGTAGCTATAGCAACCAGCGTTGGTAGCCTATCAGGAGAGATTGAACAGGTCTGTAGCTATAGCAACCATGCGGCATCCTTCAGGAGAGATTGAACAGGTCTGTAGCATAGCGACCAGTGCTGGCAGCCTATCAGGAGAGATCAAACACGTCTGTAGCTATAGTGACCTGAGGAGCTGATGCAGCCCATACAAGAGGGGATATCTAGAAATAGGTAGGACACTGTTATTGGACACATTGCAAAGTGAATTGTTTTTCCAAGATCTTTAACATAAAAAGCAATCCTTGTAGTGAGACAGCCCTTTTAATGACCAGCACATTGTTTTGTGAATAATTTAAGTTCACTTATAAATTATTGCAGAAATTTTTTTCAATTATTTTCAAAATGTTTTTTTTTTTATTATTTTTTACACCATTCACATTTCACACTAAATAACTTACATTTTTGTAAATATTTATTATTTATTTTATTTTTTTTTTTCTACACTTTTTTGTTTTTTAATTTTTTTGTTTTAAATTCCATGAAGGGATAAAGTTTTTATTTTTTTTTTTACATTAAGGAATGTATTAGCATATTTATATATGCTAATACATTATAATCTGTGTCAGCTGGACACAGGCTGCAGTCAGGGAGGAGGGGTTAAGTAGAGGAAACCTGCTCTGTTCTTGCGCTGGTGCTACACGTCGGTGACATCATGTTCGTTGTTTGTGATGCCTCAGCCAATCACTGGGCTCTGTGGTCACGGGCTGCGCGCGGTGATTGGCTGCAGCACCACATGACATCATCAGTAGGGAGGCGGAGCTGAAACAGCAGATTTCAAAAGTGGTTCAAGTTGTTGTTATTTTATTGGACCCCTCCCGTCCAGCAGTGACTTTTTGCATGGGAAACCCATTGAATCTTTCCACATATTAGCCCGTTTATTTTCATAAACTGAGCCTCTTTGTTCTCCTTACAAGCCTGCGTTTTGTCTCTTTCAGGATTAGCGGTGACCTCCGATAACCCCAGCGGCCTGCTCACCCCTCACCTCTCTCCTATATAACTGGAAGTGTCTTGGACGGCAGCTCCCTCCGCTTCTGATGCATTCCAATCCCAGGGAAAAATAAACTCAGGCCAATTGTTTACACACTCCCAGCATTCCTGACCGGCCCGAAAACTGGATCATTGTATACCCCAGGAGCAGCCACAGCCTGTGCAGCGGGCACACGGGCGTCCCCCCGATTATCGGTGCCATTTCTAGTGTGTTGCATACAGTTGTGTGTCTGATCTTGAGTATATTGTGATGTTACAAGCACAGCGGTCACATCTCACATCTTGCTCTAAACTAAGCTGTTTACACTGTGGCAGAATTATTCCTGACGGCATGAGATTAATCGAGTGATTTCCTTGTGTAAAACAGGTCTGATGAGATGCCCGGGTAATACCCTGTCTACTGTTTACTTGCCATGTACAAGCCATATATTTTACTAACACAGGGACCACTTGTGGCACTGCCAAATGTGCCCTGCAGAGCAGGGTCTGCCTTATACTTCTAATAAAACTGTCAAAACATCACAGTGTCCATCTCTGCTCCTTGTATCTGCTTCCGGCCTCCGTCTCTGCTCCTTGTATCTGCTTCCGGCCTCCGTCTCTGCTCCTTGTATCTGCTTCCGGCCTCCGTCTCTGCTCCTTGTATCTGCTTCCGGCCTCCGTCTCTGCTCCTTGTATCTGCTTCCGGCCTCCGTCTCTGCTCCTTGTATCTGCTTCCGGCCTCCGTCTCTGCTCCTTGTATCTGCTTCCGGCCTCCGTCTCTGCTCCTTGTATCTGCTTCCGGCCTCCGTCTCTGCTCCTTGTATCTGCTTCCGGCCTCCGTCTCTGCTCCTTGTATCTGCTTCCGGCCTCCGTCTCTGCTCCTTGTATCTGCTTCTGGCCCCTGTCTCTGCTCCTTGTATCTGCTTCCGGCCTCCGTCTCTGCTCCTTGTATCTGCTTCCGGCCTCCGTCCTGCTCCTTGTATCTGCTTCCGGCCTCCGTCTCTGCTCCTTGTATCTGCTTCCGGGCCCCCGTCTCTTCTCCTTGTATCTGCTTCCGGCCTCCTCCTCTGCTCCATTGTATCGCTTCGGCCTCCGTCTCTGCTCCTTGTATCTGCTTCCGGCCTCCGTCTCTGCTCCTTGTATCTGCTTCCGGCCTCCGTCTCTGCTCCTTGTATCTGCTTCCTGCACCCGTCTCTGCTCCTTGTATCTGCTTCCGGCCCCCGTCTCTGCTCCTTGTATCTGCTTCCGGCCCCCGTCTCTGCTCCTTTTATCTTCTTCCGTCCTCCGTCTGCTCTCTTTGTATGTTGTTCAGGCGTGCGTATCTGCTAATTGTATCTGCTTCCGGCCTCCGTCTCTGCTCCTTGTATCTGCTTCCGGCCTCCGTCCTCTGCTCCTTGTTATCTGCTTCCGGCCTCCGTCTCTGCTCCTTGTATCTGCTTCCGGCCTCCGTCTCTGCTCCTTTTATCTGCTTTCCGCCCTCCGTCTCTGCTCCTTGTACCTTCTCCGGTCCTCCGTCTCTGCTCCTTGTATCTGCTTCCGGCCTCCGTCTACTGCTCACTTGTATCTGCTTCCGGCCTTTCCTGCTCTTGTATCTGCTTCCGGCTCCGTCTCTGCTCTTGGATTTTGCTTCCGGCCTCCGTCTCTGCTCCTTGTATCGCTTCCGGCCTCCGTTCTCTGCTCCTTTTATCTGCTTCCCCCCCCTCCGTCTCTGCTCCTTGTATCTGCTTCGGCCCCGCTCTGCTCCTTGATCTGCTTCCGGCCTCCGTTCTGCTCCTTGTATCTCTTCCGGCCTCCTCTCTGCTCCTTGTATCTGCTTCCGGCCTCCGTCTCTGCTCCTTGTATCTGCTTCCGGCCCCCGTCTCGTCCTTGTATCTGGCTTCCGGCCCTCCGTCCTGCTCCTTGTATCTGCTATCGGCCTCCGTCTCTGCTCCTTGTATCTGGCCTTCCGGCCTCCGTCTCTGCTCCTTGTATTCTGCTTCCGGCCTCCGTCTCGCTCCTTTGTACTGCTTCCGGCCTCCGTCCGCTCCTTGTATCTGCTTCCGGGCCCCCGTCTCTGCTCCTTGTATTTTGCTTCCGGCCTCCGTCCCTTGCTCCTTTTCTGCTTCCGGCCTCCGTATCTGCTCCTTGTATCTGCTTCCGCCTCCGTCTCCCGTCCTTGTATTTTGCTTCCGGCCTCCGCTCTGCTCCCGGTAACTGCTTTGGCCTCGTCTCTGCCCTTTGTATCTGCTTTCCGGCCTCCGATCTCTGCTCCTTGTAACTGCTTCCGGCCCCGCTCTGCTCCTTGTACTGCTTCCGGCCCCGCCTGCTCCTTGTTCTGCTTCGGGCCCCCGTCCTTTTCCCTTTTATTGCTTCCGGCCTCCTTTTGCTCCTTGATTGCTTCGGTAATGGATAAGATGAAAACCCCCAGTTTTTTCAATGAAACTAACATTTAAGAAGAAAGGGACAGACGAAAAATAAGGCATTAGGGTCAGGCATTATCATTGAGGGAGACCCTGGAGGTCACATAGGAAGTGAGCTGTGCTTTAATAAGAGACAGCGGATACATGTGCCAAATAACATTTTTAGGACATTTGCCAACATTCATAACACAAAGTGGGGGGTTATTAAAAACCCCCCTTACTTATAACATAGTTTATTTTTTTTTAAAGGGTTATTACTGTGCCTTCACTTTATAACTAATAATTGAAAATGAAAGGGCCCCAAAATTTGATCCATTCTATGGGGCCCTTAAAGGGTTTTGGGAGGATGTCCCATTGTTAGGGTAATTTCACAAGGGGGTATTTGCAGGGCGAATTTTCGCCCCCAATTACGCCATGGGGGCGGGGGGGGGGGGGGGGGGGGGGGGAGGGGGGGGGGGCCGGCCCCCGGGCCAGCCCATGACAACATGTTTGGTGGGGTATACGCCGCAAAAAGTGACTGTCAATTTCCCCCCCGCCCGGGGGTTTCCCCCCCGGGCGGGGATAACCCATAGTTCTCAGGGAACTTGATTACCATACGAAGGCCCCGTTTTCGGCCCCGTAATGGGCATTTGGCGCGTAATTCGGCCCGAAATACGGCCCATTTTAAAACCCGTGTAACAGGCCTTAAGAAGCAAATTAAACAAGCCATCGGGGAGCAAGAGAGAGAAAGAGCACACAGAGCACAGAGCCTGCATAAGGGGGATCGTGGAAATGTTCACTGAAATAACTAACACAATTTGGGATTTGTACCAAAAGAAACATATTTCCCCCGGTGCCTTAAAACTTCGCAGCTCATTCATCGATAAAGAATGGCTCTGCCCCAAGGGGGGCCAGCCCCCCTTTCAGGTCAATCAATAAAACTTTTTAATAACAAAGGGTTCAAAAGGGGCAGCCTGTAGCCTCTCGACTGAAAAATTTTTGTAATCACATAATTTAGAAAAAAAAACCCATTTTGGAGGATCCCACGTCAAAATTACATCGTGGAAAAACCCCTTTAAAGGGTTTGTCCCCACTGACGGGTTTTAAGGGGTTTTCATTTTTTAAAAACCCGGGGCTGCGACCGGTGACAACTTTTACACGGCCCTTTAAGGGAAAAATCTGTGCATGGGATTTTCCGCCCGGGAAAACTTTTTCATTCTTCCGACCTTTTTTCGGGACAACATGAACATGTCTAGGGGAAAGGGGAGGGTTTTTTCCCGCAAACCCCAGAAAAAAGGGGTCCCCCGGGCTGTGTTTCACGGCTTAAAAAACAGTGCAAATACCGGGTCGATAAACCCCAGATTTGTCCTGTGCCGTGTAAACGGCCCCCTTGGGGCCTTTTCAACGGCTTACCCAAACCCGGAAATTGTGACCGGATTGGGCTCGCAATCCGGCTTAATAAGGGGCGGGGGCCGCCGGCCCCATAGATTTTGTTTACCCCGGCGCGTTTTGCCCGGAAATTTGGCAGGTACCTTTCCCGGGCCCCCAGGGTGGGGAGGTGGAATCCACGTTCTCTATGAGAGCTGGGGAAAATACCGTAATGACTGCCGGATTGGCGCCGTACAAACGAAAAACCCCGCTTAGGCCCCAAAAATCCGCCCCAAAAACCGGTGAACACGGCCTAAAGGTTAAAGCCCAAACAGGGAATTTGGGGATGGAACCTAAAAAGGGTTACTTCCTAGTGGGTCCCAAATTATCCTGGGATATAAAGGTGCACTGAGAAAAAGATCAATCCAAACACCCAGGTTGGTCTGAATACACTTTCTGTCTTTATTCTCAAAACGGCAGGCTTTGAGAATACCTCTTTAATCACTCATGAGCAACTCTAAATGCAAAGGGGAAAAAAAATGATTGCAAAAAATAACCAACTATTAAGGATTCTTATGTTTCCAGCTCAGTTACCCTTCTGCTTGGTAGTGTCAGATCAAAAGAACATTCTCTATAGCCTTTTTCGATCCAAAGCAGAAAGGGGGCGCGAGGAAGCATGGATGGGGCTGAATTTTCCATTGTGGGGGCTCTATGTACCTCATTTGCCTAGAGCACCAGAATACCTTGTCCCAGCCCTATCCAGGATAGCCAAAGATCCTCGGACATAATTGAAGTAAACCAACGAACTCGCGATCTGTGACTGAGTAGTTTTAGGCCATGTTCACGTGGCTTATTCACGCCGTAATTGCGGACACACACTGTTATTAGGGATGTCGCCCCGCAATTACGGCAATGTGCTGGGCAGCAGGGGCGGGGCGGGGGGCCGGCAGCCCCATAGACATTCATTATCCACGGCGCATATCCTGTCACTTGTCACATGTCACTTTGGATTCCGTTTCCACACCCGCTCCGAAATGCGTGAGGAGGTAGAGACGGAATTCCATAGTTGTCCCCACTATGAGAACTGTGTCTTACCGTAATGAACTCTGGGACGTTAATTCCAGCCCGTAATTTGCGCAGTACGGCGAGACATACGGGGCGAGATACGTCCCAAAATAAGCCGTGTGAACATAGCCTAAGTCTTCGCACATGATGAGCTTTGACTGTCCTTGTTACTGAAATTATTAGTCAATGTTAACCCCTGATCAATACAGGCCACACATCCTGACAAGGAAAGTAACTACATAAATACTAAGGGCGACATGTATGAATCCCGCCACGTCGGGGCGCACCTTTCCCGCCATTTTCCGGTCGAAATCTGCGCCTGATTTATGTCGGCCGCCGGGGCCGTCATAACATACAATGTAAAGTCCGCATGCGCCTCCCATGTGTGGGGGCACAAGTGCGGGTCCGAGGCGTCAGTGCGGCACTGCCGCCTATGATTCGCCGCCCTAGGTAAGTGCCATACATACATCGGGGAAAAGTCCGCCCGCCTCGCCTGTGTTTTAGGCCAGTGCGGGGACTGAGGCGCAGTGCGGGACTGCGCCAAAGATCGCCGTCCGAGGAGGTGCCGCTCATACATGCGGGGAACACGTTCCACTGCAGCTCGCCAGTGTTGGGGCGCAGTGCGGGACATTGCGCAGTGCGGGACATGGGCGCAGTGCGGGACATAAGTCGCAGTACGGGACGCGCTCCACATGTATTCCGATTCGAGACAGGCTGAATACAGCGAGAAATCATTTAAAAATGTCCGTGCGGAGTTTGAATTAAAAAAAATCTCCATTATAAAGGCGGAAAATATTATCAGAAAAGAGCTCAACCCTCAAAAATAGAAAAATTTAAAAAAAAATAACTTTTCCAATATCCTAATTCAAGAAAATTAGGATATTGGAAATAGCCGGAAATACAGTAATTCAAATTCCTGAAAGCTATTCGTCATTGGTCGGCAGAAGACAGTCAATCAGAATAGGAGCACAGTGAACCATTATATCCTATGGAGAACTATTGACCAATCAAAGGCGGGACCGTGCAAAATAGAGTAAAAATGCAGAAAAGAGCTATTGGTCTGAGCTAGCGGGCTTGGCTATCTCGGCCAACTCAGAATAGAGCGACAGAAGACCCATTATACCCTATGGAGGAGTATTGAACCAATCAGAATAGGACACAGAGACCCATTATGCCTATTGAGAATTTGTGGGACCAATGAAAATCAAAGCTTATTGGTTGAGCTAGCGAGGGCTTTTGGCTAAACCCAGCCCAAATCAGAGCGCGAGCCTACTTCTCCCATTTAGTCTATGGAGAGATCGGCCAATGCAATCTCGCGCTTCAGCGCGTGCGGTCCATGGAGTATGAATAAAAAAAAGAAAAATTATTAGTTTAAAATATTCCTGAAAGATAAATATAAATCAATCAATCCCGAACAACCGTTTGTCGCCGAGGCCGGCGCTACATCAGGAAATGGGATATAGAGAATTGCCGGGAAATACCGTAATTCAAAATCTGTACGCTATTCTGATTGGCTGGTTTATGCCGACCAATCAGAATAGGAGCGACAAAGACCCATTATGAGCTATGGAGGAGAATTGACCAATCAGAATAGGAGCGACAGGGACCCATTATATCCTATGGAGGAGAATTGACCAATCAATATAAAGGAGCGACAAAGACCCATTATATCCTAGGAGAAGTTTTGACCAATCAAAATCAAAGGCGGGGACATTTCAAAAGACAGTAAAAATGCAGAAAAAGAGCTGATTGGTTGAGCTGGGGGGCTTGGCTATCTCGGCCAATCAGAGCGCTGAGCTACTTCCTCTCATTGTAGTCTAATGAGGAGAGAACGGCGCAATGCAATCTCGGCGCTCCTGCACCGTGCGGCATGGAGTATGAATAAAAAAATCATTTTATTAAGTGGGTAAAACATTATCGATAAAGCACTGAAAACCTTCTCTAAAAATCAAAAATCAGTTAAATCCCAACAAACGCGTTTTTTTTGTCGCCGAGACCGCTACTCGGAATTGCAATAGAGAAATTGCAATTCCATTGTAGCTCCGGTCTCGGCGGACAAACGCGGTGTTCGGGATGAAATTATGTTTTTAATAGAAGGTTTGAGCTCTTTTTCTGAGAATATTTTAACAACTAATAAAAATGAAATCAATACTCTCCATGCCCACATGCCGCTGAGCGCCGAGATTGCATTGCGCCCATCACTCCATAGACCTACAATGGGAGAAGTAGCTCGCTCTCAGATTGGCCAGGGTTTCCAAGACCCCGCTAGCGCAGCCAATCAGCTCTTTTCAGCCATTTTTTACTGTATTTTGGACTGTCCCGCCTTGATTTTGATTGGTCAATAGTTTCTCCAAATAGGTTTTAATGGTTCCACTGTGGCTCCTATCAGCGCCACCAGGGGATCAGGCCCGCATGTATACGCCAGAAAACAGGCGTAAAGCCCGTTCATACATGTCGCCCTAAGGGTTTGTCCCCACGGCACTGGTTTTTGGTTTTTAGTCGGATTCACAGTCAGTTTTCAGATTTGGAAACTGACTGTAAATTGACTGTCAACCTTTTACATTGATTTAAATAGAAAATCCCCACTGCACGGATTTTCCGCTGGACGGTTTTTGACACCGCCGGCGTAGCGAAAAGCTTAGAACATGTTCATTCTTCAGCCTGGTTTTCAGGCAGGACATGAAAATTTTAATTTGAAGGGGAACGGGCGAATCTGCAAACTGCAGACAAAAGCCGTCCTCCTGCGTACCAAAAAAGGACAAAATACCCCAAATCTATGTCAAATTATATAGAAAAAAGTCAAAACAGGTAAAAAGCAAGTTGTGACCACAGAATATGTTAAACATACAAGGTGCATTGTTATAAGGCTATGTCTACACTGCATCGGACAAAAAGTGGCAAAAATCGACTGATTTTTTTCCGATGCAGAACCGTGTTTTTTTTTCACGTTTTGCACAAAAAACGCGGTCACTTCTCTTTTTTTTTTTTTTTAATGTTGCCCATATAATTGAACTGTATGGGAAGACGCTGAAAAAACTAAAAGCGGCGGCACATAATACAACATGTTCTATAATACGCCGGCACCAGAAAGAATATTCATAAAAAAGACGACCTATGGAGACCACAGCTCGTTTTTGCCATTGCCATCTATGGGGCTGCCTGAACGATCGTATTCTTTTAAAATCCTAAAAGCGCCGAAAATACAATTGTAAAGCTGTGCAGTGGAGACATAGCCTAAGCAGGGGCGTAACTTTGGTTCAAAAAGTGGGGGGGACCAATTTTCCCTCTCATCCCATATCTTCCTATCCCTCCCTCCTTTCCTCGCCTTCCCTTTCACTTCCCTTCCCTTCCCTCCACCCTTTCCCTGCAGTGAAGCGGCCTCCTCTAACCCACTAGGAAGTCGAGGGAGCGCTGTGAGCTCCCCACAGGTCCGGTGGAGTTCCTTATGGCAAACACTTTTTGGTGCAATCCGTTATGAGTGGCTCTCTAATTACTGAAGTTTAGAGCCGAACTGGGAATAAAAAGCAGCCCTGGTACTGAAGCTGAACCAGCCCACCCTATAATATTTTACTCTCTAGATGGAAATAAAAAAATTTGTGCGATGCAGCAAATTTCGCGTAACCCCTCCCATCCCCCATCACTGCTTCATTAAATTTTTTATACACACAACAGAATGAGGAAAATAAGAGAACCCAATCTCACTGTTCCCCTAGGAATCACTTATGTCACATACTGTACCGCAAAATGTATTTTATTGCATACATACACCAGAAATGACATCACTCACTGCACCCTAGAAATTAATTATATTACACATGGGAGCCACATAAAAAACATTACTAACTGCACCTTAGAAATGAATTGCACATTGTACTCAGGAAATAATATAATTCACTGTACCCCAAAAGTGTATTATATTACACACTGAACCCTAGAAATGAAATTTTATTACTCACTGTACCCCCGAGATTACATTACACCATACCCAGAGATTACTTAAAATTACTCACTGTACCCCCAAATTACATTACACACTGTACCCCAGAAAATTACATACACACCCCTAACCCAGAGATTAGTTTTCACGCCATACACCAGATATTACATTACTCACTATACCCCAGAGATTACTACATTACCCACTGTACCCCAAGAGATTAGTTTACACACCGTACCCCTGATATTACTGCATTATTTACCATACTGCAGAGATTATTACATTACACACTGTACCCCAGAGATTACATTACACGCTGTACAAGAGAGATTATATTACTAGAAGAAAGAGAGGGAGCACACAATATGAAAGTACATAAATAAAACTACAAAAATTTGGGAAAATATTGGTAAAAGGCTCACCCTGGGTATTGGCCGTATTCAAGGCAAAACCCAAAGGCCATACAGAGCTCTCCTTATAAGCTCGTGAAATCAGAAGCCGTGGGTAAATCTTCTAAACAACCTGGATTGGGGTGAAGCATAAAAAATTTTTATAAACCCAAACTGGGACCGAAAAACAGTACCCCGGCGCCCGTATGCTTAAAAATAACCTCCTTGAGGTCAACCAAATGATTAAAATAAAGAAATTTATTATAAAATGTCATGAAAAAGCTTTCCCTTTTCAAAAACCAAAAAATAAACTAAAAAATCTTAACCGTTTCGCGCCCTACACGACGCTTTAAATCAGAAGAATGACAACAAACTTACAGAAATAAAACATATTTAAAGGGGTGAAACCCCTTGGTTTGGGAGTAAACCAAAAAAAATTCCCACTTTGAAAACACGTTAAAAACTATGTTTTGGGCCAATAAGGGGCCCACTAAATACTAAAAAGCATGTTTTAAAAGAACTACAATTAATTGGTTAAAAAAAAACGGGGGAAAAATTTAAAATACCCAAAATAATAACAAAGTTACTAAAAGGCTAAATTCAAACGCCCTTTTTTTTTAAACCCAAATCAACTTTATTCTATTATAACACAGCTTATAAAATTTAGGGGCCCGATTTTTGGGCCCAAACATTTTTTTCTAACGTTTTTAAAACAATTTTAAATTTTTATTGTTTACTCCCGAACCAAGGGGATTTCACCTGTTTAAATATGTTTTATTTCTGAAGTTTTTTTACAGTCTTCTGAAAAGCCAGTGTAGGGGGAAAAACGTGTTAAGATTTTTTAGGTATTTTTTTTGTGTTGAAAGGGAAAGCCTTTTATGACACTTTTTATAATAAATATCTTTATTTTTAACATTTGTTTTGACCTAAATGATGTTTTTTCGGTCCCATTTGGGCTTTATAAAAAATAAAAATTAAACACATACCCCAAGATTAAAATTTTACACAGTGAACCCCCAGAGACACATTAACAAGGTCCCCCCCAAAATTTGTTGCATTATACATATTTGAACACAGACACCTACAGACTTATTGGGTTCACGGAGGGTTTTTTCGGCACTGACATTTTTTTTTTGGGCTTGAAAACACGAATTCCGACGACAAACGACCCAGAATCCCCCGGCAGTTTCCTGCCCCTATCCTTAGTGCTTTATTGCGGAAAAGGCCTTTGAAAAAATTCTGTTGGCCGCTGACATACACCGAAAATACGGGGGTAAAATGGCGACACTGATTTCATGGGGTATAATTAAATATTTCCTTCCGTTTGGGACCCGGTTTTCGAGGCAGATCCAGCACTAATCTCACCAGAATCACTTTATTTTTTTCTGCATAATGCACCCTTTACCTCGTTCACACGGCTTATTTGGGAAAACGGATTTCCCGCCGGATTTACGATCGAAATCCGTTCCGAAATCAGTCTGAAATAATTTGCAGGCCCATTAATTTGGGTTTTTTAAGGGGAAAATACTGTCGTCTTCAGACACATGTTTTCCGTGCCGTTTGGCCGCCGCAAAATGTCAAATTTTTGGGGCCCGGGGATTTCCGACGGTTTTTACACCATATAATGAATGGGGTTTTGTAAATCAGTCCCGAATACGGGTAACACAAAGTACACTTATTTCCAACTGATTTTCAACTGATTCGGAATGTTTTTACGATCGCAATCCGACGTAAATACGTTCTGAAATAACCGTGTGAACAAGCCAAAGGGATGTTCACAAGGCGTAAGGGGGGCATACGTTGCTGTGCTTAAAGCCGGGTTTTTTTACAAGTATGCGGTTGGCCTCGTATTCTAAATGCGCGGGGTCGCCCCATTCCTTTCATTTTCCCCCGGGTTGTAAGTGCGGGGAAAAGTGGGTGCTGTACATACAGTAATACACATGCAATATACGTACATACCCTACTCCAGCCCAAAACCCAACCCCCGGGGACCCTTTTCCCCTCCTTACCTGTCTCCGTAGTCTGGTGTTGGCATTTGTCAGGAGCTTCCCTTTTTCCGAAAGGGGTGAGCATAGGGAATGGGATACAATGGGGGAAAAATAAGCCCCAGTACAGAGTGTGCGGGCTGTGACCGCTATTGGGAACACCCTGCTGACCCTGCTCTACCCCAAACAGCCCCGCCTCACTCTCACTGACACTTGGGCTGCTACCTACTCTGTCCCCCCCCAAATGCACATACATAGGAGGCAAAAACTTTTTCCTCCCGTGCTCTACTTTTCCCCACTTTTCTGTAAAACCATCTTTCATATGGATTTTTTTTTTATTAAGTGGCCCCAAAAAGGGGGGGGGGGGGCAGTCCCCTCCGTACCCCCCTAAAGATACACCTATGAGCCTAAGCCCCCATTGACTCGAGTTGTTTGAACACACAGACCGTGGGGACCCGCCCCCCCCCCCCCCCCCGGGGTCCTCTCTGGCAGATGATGTGCATGTGGAATGTCTACACTCAATCCTTTCATTTTCTGCAGAGATAACCCACTGACAGAGGTGTCTGGCACCAACTTCCTTTCCCCCTCCCCAATAAGCAGGGCCATTTTTTCCATTGGGCACACTAGGCAGTCGCGTGTATTTTACATGAAAGTCTATGACAGGTAAATTGAACATTTGGGGCATATTAAGATGAAATTGTGCCTGAAATGCACTTCAAAAATTTGTCCCAGAAGACGCCGCGTGTGCACCCTCTAAGGACAGGATCACACGCCTGATTTTCAGCGTGGAATCCACTCCGTGCCAGTAAGTGCGGGTTTTGGACACAGATGTGACGCTGATTTTAGTGGCAAAATTTTCCCACTTCATTAATTTAGGGGTTGGGTTTAAGCCCCTTAAAATCCACCTCGGGAATTTGAAAATCATTTTTTTTTTTAGTGCAAAGAAAAAATTTGGGGGCAAAAAGAAAATCTTTTTAAAGCTGGTCACACCCCACTGATCACATTGGTGGCCTATCCCTTTAAGATCAGGTTCCTTTGAAGAAGCAATCCATAGCAACCAAGCATGATGTGAAGAATCGGCCCAAAAGCAACTAACAGGTTTTTCTTACACTTCCAATGTTTTTTTAAAAACCCAAAGCTGAAAACCCGTTTGGGGTTTCTCTCCTTGCCCTTTGGGAGGAGGGGAAAATCTCTCCTTATGGAGAGCACCAGTTTAAGGTTTTGTAGTGTTTTTTTTTTTCCCTTTTAGCCCACTACTCAGCACCCCTCCCATTTTCAAAAGGGCATTATGGGAAAGGAGCTGGAAAGTTCCGCCCCCTCTATGGGGTTGAAAAACAAACCCCAAATTTACTTCTGATTCACTGAATCTTTGAGAAGCAAAAAGGAAAAAATTTTGTCAACCCCAATTTTGTTTCTTCTACATACGCTTTTTCGGGGTTTTGCCCCTCAAAAGTATAAGCAGAGCGATTTTGGCTTGACTGGGGGGGGGAAATGAGGGGGAAAGAGGGGGGGAACAATCTCCTTATGGAGAGAAAACCATTAAAGGGGGTTTAGTGTTTTTTTTTCCCTTTTTTAGCCCACTACCAGCATTTTCATATCACAAGGTTTAAGGGAAAGGGGGCTGGAAACTCATTTGCCCCCCTCTATAGGTTGTAACAAAATCCTAAAATTTTCTTCTGATTCCAATTTTGAAACAAAAAAGGGGGGGGGGGAAAAAGGGAAAAAATGTCAAGCCAGTGAATCAGAAGAAAATTTGGGAGGATTTTTTACAACCTATAAGGGCGCAGGGGAGTTTCCCCAGCTCCTTTCCCAAAAGGGCCTTTTGTGATTTTCAGATGCTTATTGGGTTTAAAAGGGCAATCAAAACCTAAACACCTTAATTTGGTGCTCTCCAAAAGGAGAGATTTTTCCCCTCCTCATACCCATCTTTTGCCTCCCACCATTTCAACCAAAAACGCTCTGCTCTACACTGAAGGGGAAAAACCCCGAAACAGGGGATTTTAAAATGAGCAATTTTTGGCTTACAATTATTCCTTTTCGCTTCTCAAAGACTCCTTGTCTTTGTAAGAGAACATCCAATCAAATCGCTGCTTTCATTTTTTAAGCCCTTCACTGGAAAACTTAAAAAGCGAGCTTTTGATTGGCTGCTGTGGGGAAACCCCCCAAATTTTTTAAAAACGGGGCCCCCCCTTCCCCACTTCGGTGTAGGGTTTCCCCCCTGCAAGTGTCTACCCTTTTGCGCACAGGAGACTCCGCCCCAAAAAACCCCGAATTTTAGTTCAATAAATGGAACGACAATTTCCAAAATGGCGGCCCCTCCAAAGGGGGGGCTTCCGGCCCCGGTCACCTGACCCCTGGACTTTATCAAGGGGCCTTGCGCCGCACTGAGGTTCAGAGCTGCGGCCGCGCGTAACCTTGACGGCAGCGGAGCGACATGGTGAGAGGTCCCCAGAGGCTGCGGGCCGGGGGCGTTTCCCGGGCCCCCGGGGGGCCCCAGAGGCTGCCCGGGGGGGCCGTCCCCTCCCCGGGAGGTCCCCCAAAGGGACAGGGGGGCGCCTTCAAAATCCCAAACTTTTCAAAAGGGAGTGTCAAAACTTTCAGACCTTCAGCGGGCCCCGGGCCCCCGTCACCCCAGCCCCCCGGGCCCCCCCCGTCCCCCCCCCCCCCCCCCGTCACCCCGTCCTGTCGCCCGGCGCCCCGGGGGGGGGGGGGCCTGTGCCCCGCGCCCCCCTCCCCAACCCCCCCCCCCCCCTCCTGCCCCCCCCCCGCCCCCCTGGCCCCCCCCCCCCCTTTCCCGCCCCGCCCCCCCCCTGCCCCGCGCCCCGTCCTGCCCCGCCCCCGCCCCGCCCCCCCCTCACCCCGCGCCCCGTCCTTTTCTCCCCCCCCCCCCCCCTCCCCCCCCCTCCCCCCCCCCGTCACCCCGCGCCCCCGGCCGCCCCCCCCCGTCAAACCCCCCGCCCCGGGGCCCTTTCCCCCCCCGCGCCCCGTCGCCCCGCCCCCGGCCCCCGCTCCCCCGGGCCCCCCCGCGCCCCCGTCCTGGGGCCCCCCCCCCCCCCCCCCCCGGCCTGGGCCGCCCCCCCCCCTCAACCCCCGGCCCCCCGGCCTGGCCCCCCCCCCCGTCACCCCGGCCCCGGCCTGTCGCCCCCCCCCCGTCCCTTTTCACCCCCGCCCCCCGTCCTGTCACCCCCGCGCCCGTCCCCGTCCCCCCCCCCCCGCCCGGGGGCCCCGCGGGCCCCGCCCCCCCCCAGCCCCCGCCCGCCCCCCCCCCCGCCCCCCCCCTGGGCCCCCCCCCCCCCCGGCCCCGGGCCGCCCCCGCCCCCATTCACCCCCCCCGTCCTGCCCCCCCCCCCGCCCCCCCTCCCCGCCCCCCCCCCCCCGCCCCGTGCCCCCCCCCGCGCCCCCCTCCTGGGGCCCCCCCCCCCGCCCCGTCCTGGGGCCCCCCCCCCCCCCCCCCCGCGCCCCGTCCCCGCCCCCCCCCCCCCGTTTCCCCCCTCCCCGGGGGCCCCTTTGGGCCCCCCCGCCCCCCGTCCCCGCCCCCCCCCCGCCCCCCGGGCCCGCCCCGCGCCCCCCCTCCTGCTCCCCCCCGGGCACCCCTGGGCCCCCGCCTGGGCCCCCCCCCCCCCCCCTTTTACCCCGCGCCCCGTCCCTTTCCCCCCCCGCCCCCCGTCCTGCCCCCCCCCCCCCCCGCCCGCGCCCCGCCCCTCGGGCCCCCGTGCCCCCGCCCCCCGGTCCCCCCCCTCCCCCGGTCAAAAACCCCGCCCCGTCCTGGCCCCCCCCCCCCCCACCCCCGGGCCCGCCCCACCCGACCCCCCGCCCCCGGCCTGCCCCCCCCCCTTCCCCCCCCCGGGGCCCCTTTCCCGTCCCCCCCCCGCCCCCTTTCCCGGGCACCCCCGCCGCCCCGCCTTCCCCCCCCCCCCCCCCCCGCCCCGTTTTCCCCCCCCCGCGCCCCGTCCTCGCCCCTCACTGGGGCCCCCCCCCCGCCCCCTTTCCCCCCCCCCCCGCGCCCCCCCTGGGCCCCCCGGCCCCCTTCACCCCGCGCCCCGTCCTGCCCCCCCCGCCCCGGCCTGCCCCCCCCCCCCCCCTGCCCCGCCCCCGGCCTGCCCCGCCCCGCCCCCGCCTGGCCCCCCCCCCCCGCCCCGTCCTTTTCCCCCCCCCCCCCCCGCCCCCTCCTTGCCCCTTCCCCCCCCCCCCGGCCCCCCTCCTGCCCCCTCCTTCGTCGCCCCGCCCCCCCCCCCCTGCCCCCCCCTCGTCAACCCCCCCGCCCCTTTCCCGGGCCCCCCCCCCGTGGCCCCCCGCCCCGTCCCCGCCCAAACCCCCCCCGTCCCCCAAAGCCCCGGCCTTTGGGCCCCGTCCCCCAAAACCCCCAAAAACTGGCCTCCCCCCCACCCCCCAAACCTCCCCCTCTTCCCCTTTTCAATATCACCCCAAAGCCTGGGGCCTAAGGGTGGCGCTATGTCTCGGGTGGATAGAGGACAGTTAGTTGTTTGAGGGCTTAAACATGATTGTACTTTGTCTCCTTTATAGGCGAAATACTTGGCACAGATCCTGGTGATGGGGGCGCAGGTGGTGGGCCGGGCGTTTACCAGGGCTCTGCGGCAGGAGTTTGCTGGTGAGTATACAGGAGGGGTGATGCTGTATACTGGGGGCTGAGCGGACGGGATGGTGACGTTGTGTCTTATGTCTTCTCCCAGCGAGCAGAGCGGCCGCAGAGGCGAGAGGAGGCCGCGCGGGCAAGGAGTCGGCAGCAGCCAGCAGCTTATCCGGAATAAGCCTGCAGGAGGCGCAGCAGATCCTCAACATCTCCAAGCTGGACCCTGAAGAGATTCAGACGGTGAATACTCCGGGCATTGCCAACCGGGATCTGTGACCCTTCATGGACAAGTCCTTAACAAATCGCATGTAGAACAATTCCCTTATTTTAAATGCAGCTCGCTCCAGAAATGACCTGTAGGGGGCGATAGCCGCTTCTTACAGGTTATAACTGGAGCTCTGCGTGAGGGGCCGCTGCCTATGTGATTGCTTAGATCACCTCTATAAAGGGGCGCTCCACAGGGTAACTACAGTCGGGGAGGGGATCGCTGTACACACTGCAGATTTGCTCAGTTATTTTTCGTCAGTATTTAGAACCAGGACTCAATCCTCAACACAAAAGAGAACCAAGAGAGTTTTATTCTCTGTTTTTGCATCAACTTCTGATTTTTTGGCTGCAGAATACTGAGTAAAGCCTGCAGAGTGTGAGGCCGGAGGTCGTGGTAGTGCCGCTGCTGCCTCCGCAGGTCTGGAGGAGCGAACTACACCTGCCTGATGGGAGGCAAATAAGCCGGGGGTCTGACAGGCGGTGGAAGCAGCATCGGGGACACAAGGGGCTGATCACTGTCTTTCTCCTCTAGAAATACGACCATCTCTTCAAAGTGAACGACAAGGCGGCGGGAGGATCCTTCTACCTACAGTCTAAAGTGAGTGCGGGGCAGGGCGTGTTCACACCACGTTTTGTGCACTGCCCTCATTGACCTTTTGAATACTGGGGGGAGGGGGGGTGTCTGGACATACACTGCGGCGGCCCGGAGAGAGTCGGGCCACAAACCTAGAGTCTTTTGTCATCTGTATTTCCCTGTCTTGTATGTGGTGGATCCCGGCAGGAAATCGAGCAAATGTAACCGAGAAGAGACTGTTTGCTCTGTTGTTCTCTAGGGGATGTTCACACGGCTTATTTAGCCGCATATTTCGGCGTGAAATGCGCGTCGCAATAACGGTAATTCATAGCTCTTATGGAGAGCTATGGATTACGCGTCGTCTCCCCACGCGTACAGTACGATCATATGGTACATGCGGGGGGGAGAATTGACATGTCAATTGTTAGCGCCGATTAGCGCGTGGTTCCAAAACACGACGTATTGTGGCGCGTGCTATACGCCCCCCAATAAGCCTTATGAACATTCCCTAACGGGATGTAGACACGGTATTTTTTACGCACCGAAAGACGTACTTCACAATGTTACAGGCAGATCCCATTGATTTCAGTGTAAAAAAAAAAAAAATCGTCGTTGTTCACACACCTATGTTACATACATTTTTTGTATTGCGTAAACTGCAGGCGTTCAAGGAAGCGACGTCAATTCTTGATCCATTTATCGCATGTTAAATCCCCACAGGAAACAATGGGGTGCGTTTTCGGAGGCTCAAAAACGTAGCGCACTTTTCTCTCACACTTTTTACCCACCTCTGGCTCGCTAGCTTTCCCACTCGCTTTTTCTCCCTCTGACTTATCCACTCACTCGTTCTTTCTTCCTTGATTTTATTTTTTCATATTTTTTTTTTCCCCCACTTGCTCGCTTTTTTACTTAATTTTTTTTGGCCCCCTTTCGCTCGTTTTATTTTATTTATTTTTTTCCTTGCCCCACTCCTCGCTCGCGCTTTTCTCCCTCCGCTTGTCGCCGCTCTCGCTCGCGCTTTCTTCCGTCCCGCTTGTCGCCGCTCTCGCTCGCGCTTTCTTCCCCCCCGTTGTCCGCCGCTCTTGCTCGGGGCTTCTCCCCCTCCCCCCTTGTCGTCGCCTCTCGCTCCCCCCGCGTTGCTTGTCGCCGCTCTCCGCTCGCGCTTTTTTTCCGTCCCGCTTGTCGCCGTCTCCGCTCGCGCTTTTCTTCCCTCCCGCTTGCCGCCGCCTTCGCTCGCGCTTTCTCCCTCCCGCTTGTCGCCGCTCTCTCCTCGCGCTTGCCCTTTCCCCCCGCTTGTTCGCCGCTCTTGCTCGCCCCTATGCTTTTCGCCGCTCTCCCCCCTCGCGCTTGCCCGTCGCCGCTCTCCCCCTCGCGCTTTCTTTCCGTCCCCGCTTGTCGCGCTCTTCCCGCTCGCGCTTTCTTCCGTCCCCCGCTTGCCGCTCTAGCTCGCAGCTTTCTTCCTCCCGCTTGTCGCCGCTCTCGCTCGCGCTTTCTTCCCTCCCGCTTGCCGCCGCTCTCGCTCGCGCTTTCTTCCCTCCCGCTTGACGCCGCTCTCGCTCGCGCTTTCTTCCCTCCCGCTTGTCGCCGCTCTCGCTCGCGCTAGCATGGCCCCGCTCTCGCTCGCGCTTGCCTGTCGCCGCTCTCGCTCGCGCTTTCTTCCCTACCGCTTGTCGCCGCTCTCGCTCGCGCTTTCTTCCCTCCCGCTTGTCGCCGCTCTCGCTCGCGCTTTCTTCCCTCCCGCTTGTCGCCGCTCCCCGCTCTAGCTTTCTTCCCCCCGCTTGTCGCCGCTCGCGCTTGCTTGCCGCTGCTCTCGCTCGCGCTTTCTTCCCCCCCTGCTTGCCGCCGCTCGCGCTTTCTTCCCTCCCGCTTGACGCCGCTCTCGCTCGCGCTTTTTTACCCTTCTCGCTCACTCCTTGTGGACAGAGCTTGACCTTCATTAGGACACTCATCCAGCTCTTGATCAGCAGTGTCCTACGAGCACTGTCCTTGTGGGGTCCACAGAGACCTTGACATTTTTGTTGAAACCCTCTCCCGTGTGTGGGGGATGTTACATGTTGTGTACCTGACCGGGCACTTTGTCCTGCACAGTGATCAGATCTCCTCACCCAATCCTTGCTTTGATGCATATTCCTGTTTCTCCAGGTTGTCCGAGCCAAAGAGAGACTGGACCAAGAATTAGAAATCCAAAGCAAAGACACAAAGTCCAGAGAGGAAGGCAAGACCACGTGATGCCAACCCTTGCAGGTGCCTCCTGCCCATAGCCTTGCCTCTCACAGAGATGGCGCTGTGACCTCTGGCTGCACATAAGGTTCTCCCTACTTTGCCAACACGAAAAATGGGAACGCCTTAATGTAATTTATGACTGCGATAATAAAGCCTCTATTTTTGTAGGTTGTGGTACAGGATCTCACATGTTATTACACATTGTGGCGGCAGCCATCTTGACATCCGAAAACCCAAAGTGCCTGAGTTCTGGCGAGGGATCTCCATAGGCGGCACAGGTTCAGCACTTACGCTGACTGCTCCCAGTGTATGGTGCTGGTTAGGTGTCGATCTGATGCCCGGTGCACCGGTCTGTTATTTCTACTGCTGCTCAAGGTCATGTTAGGCTTCAGTGTTTTACACCTGGGACACTGTTTCCTCTGTGACACCCAAGATGCTTGGGTTATAATGGTTCTCATAATCGGCTGTGACACTTTCCTCCCAATAAAGGAATCTTTTATCCGCAGTAATGGTCTTGCAGGATCCTTGGTCTGTCATTAGAGAATTTAGACAGCAGATAGCGCCAATCTTATCTACAGGCTGTGCCTAGAATTACAGATCAGGCTCAGTCACTTGATGACACTGATCTGCGGTATTTTAATCTCCTATCACTACTCTACTATCCAGACCTGGTTGGCACCGGAAGATGAGTTTGCAGGAGCTGTTTGGAGGTTTTCATGAGGTAGATCTGTTTTGCTCTTTTTTTTTTTTATTATGATGTAGTCAATGGGGTCTGTCAGGCGCTGTTATTGTCCATTGGATCCAGTTTCACCTCTGTGATGGAGGTGCCAAACAGCACCTCAGATACAGATGTGAATCGGACCTAAGACAAAGACTTGCTCGCTGTTCCCCTTTTATTAGGTCCAGCTCTTCTCTAACAGCTGATTGGAGCCTATCAGAAATGGAAGGGCAGAGCACTCGGCTAAGCTTCTGCCCTGTGGGTGCTTTCACACGGTGCGTTTTTGATTCGTTTTTTTTTTTTGTGGAGCAATGTACAGCATTAATTGCTTTTTTGCACAAAAAAACGCATTAAAAAATGCTCTGTGTGAAAGCACGCTTTGTAATTTATCGTTATGCGGGGTTTTGGCACCCAAACCCCCATTCATCAAAACATTTTCTTATGAGATGTATGCAATTGTAAGGGTAAAGTAGGTAACCCAAAGGGCGCATTCACACGGTACAGGACAAAAACCCGGGGCCGGGTTTTTGCCACCCGGGTATTTGTCCTGTTTTGCGCCCGTCCCCCGGGGGGGGGGGGGGGGGCGGCGTTTTCTCCGCGATGAGCGGAGAAAAAGCCTCCCCCTCCCATAGAGAAGCACATCTTCCGTCCAGAAAACCGGGCGGAAGATTGTGCATGTTTTAAAGTTTTACCGCCGGCGACAAAACCGCCTGCCGGAAAACCCGTGCAGTGGACTGCTGCACGGGTTTTTCCATAGAGCACAATTGTGCTAATTTTCATCCGGTTTTTCATGCGGTCTGAAAAACCGCAAACCGCCTGGAAAACCGGCCGAAAACCCGTGCCATGGGGACATGGCCAAACAGTACCACAATAGCCTGAAATAGTCTAAGGGCGTATACACAATCACTGGAATAGACTATAAAACTTAACCTTTAATCATACTCTAAAATACTTACACACTATATCCAATACAATAATAACTCACCCTAAAGCAGGCATCCTCAAACTGCGGCCCTCCAGCTGTTGGGAAACAACTCCCATCATTCCCACTGTTATAGATTATATAAATGCATGATGGCAGTTGTAGTTTCCCAACAGCTGGAGGGCCGCAGTTTGAGTATGCCCGCCCTAAAGTATTCCTACAATTATACTAACTGGCAGTATGCATGTGGGGACATCGTCCCGATAAGGACAGCCCCACCTAAAGGTCTAACTAATGAACCCTAGTAAACCCTATATACAGTAGGGAAGATGTAGGATCTTATGAGATGTAAAAAGTTTCGAAAAAGTGACCGATCACTTGGAGTATTTATACATTTGAATAATATTAGATCACGTAAGGGTATTTGCAAGTAAGCTTGAAGGGGCTACTGCACTAAATCCCCTTCCATCCCCCAAAATCTAAGTCATGCGTGAGATAAGACAATATAATCTGAGTGTAAAACTACACAAGCTATGACCAGCTCGGCTGCTCACTGATTTTTCCCATTAAAGTCAATAGGGCATTAAAAATCTGCATGCAATCTGCACGTGAATCAGATTTTTACTTAATAGAAAAAATACACTGAAAAGGCTGCACATTTTTGACCAGTAAATATATATGCCAGATCACACCAATTTGCCACAATAAGTTAATACAAAATGACTAAAGAAAAATCTATATATTCAAAATCTGTGGCTCCACAACAGTAAAATTTCATTGTAGATTTTAATCACCCCCCAAAATCCAGAGGGAAAATCTGCAGCAAATCTAAAGCGTGTCCGGAATGTAAATTGACTTGTTGCAGATTGAATATTTGCACCACAGGTCAATTTATATAATTTTTTTTTTTTGCAAATTCTTTGTGGAATTTTATTTTTTTAAAGTCGTTCACATTGGTGTTACTATGTTACTAGAATTGGTTTTTTCCATTCTCCCCAACGGATGGAAATTCAGAATGAACTCAATATCCTCTGTATATTGCCATCTAGTTTTCCGATTTATAGGGGTTTTCTCATGCTAGACATTGATGGCCTTTATCACTAGAACAGAACTGCCATACAGGTGTAGGTCCCAGAGGCGTGACCCGGACAGATCTACTAAATGAGCCCCGAAAACTCTCCGTTCTGAATGGAGAGGTGTTTGGGATTAATGGGAATTCCGAGTTTAACTGAGCGGCGAAGCTCGGCTGTAATTGAAACTCCCATTCATGTCTATGGTAGTCCCCCGACTGACCGTTCAGAACATAGAGTTTTCAGTGGTTGTTTAGGAGATCGGTCCGGGTCACAGCTTTTGGGATCCACGCCTATATGACAATGATGGCACATCCTAGCGATTTTGTCATCAATGTCTAAAGTGAGACAACCCCTTTACTATTCTTTACTAATTTTGGAGTGGGAAGAGCTCCCCTAGTTTTGGTTGCAGAAGGTTTGGATCTCTGGAACAGAAGAACAGAACACTGGTGCCTACATAGGAATACTGTAAGGGTGAATTCACACCTGCATTTTGAAATGATCAAAAATGACCAAGGGACGTATAATAACTGTTATCCATAAAAAAACAGATACTTTGTCATTGGTTTACAATTGGTTTTCCCTCCGTTTTTTTTTTTCCCCGTAAATAGCTATAAACTGATTTTTGATAGAACGGAGCACAACTGAATGGATGATGCTAAAAAACAATCCTTTCTGACTCAAAATGGAAAGGAACAATTGATTTCACAACACTGGTGTATCGCCCTAATAGTTTGAAATACAGTTTTGGACCCATTTTAGGTAAATAAAATAACAAAACTGGTCCAGACTGAAGATATTCCAATATATTTTCGGTACCGAACATATGTCCTAAGGGTATGTTCACACGACGTAATTTCGGCCCGAACCTCGCTGCGTATTTGTGCTTAATACGTGGCAAGATGTGCAGCGCAATTACGGTAATCCATACGCTGTCATAGAGAACTATGGATTACACCTCGTTCCCCCGCGCGTACAATACGATCGTACATGGGGAGATAAGTGACATGTCGTAATCGCCGCGAGTAATGCATGTCAATGGGGCCAGCGGGCTACTGGCCCCCCGTGCTTCGGGAGTACGCGCTGATCAGTGCGACTCCCAAAACACCCGGTGTATTTGTACGTGCCGCAATTACGCCGTGTGAACATACCCTAATAGATTATATGGATATGCAGTATCTGCTCACTATACAATCTAGATCTATACGTTATAAGAAAATGAACACCGACACTTTTTTTTTTTGATAGTGTTTTATTGTTTCTTTTAATGGTTGAATAAATGCCCCCACCTCCGGGGAGCATGTCGTTGGCAGTTTTGCCCCGTATGGAGCTCACTGGACAATCTCCGCACTCAAGGGGGCGGTCTCGTCATGTCGCAGTCACTCAGGATCTCCCATGCACACCGATGCTAGAGCCGTCTTCACTTGGACAATGAGGAGTTAGACACAGGGGTACGGGAGGTTTAACGTTATGCAGAAGGCACTTTATGTGGCTGCCTGCAGATCATTACTCCAGTAGCCATGGGCCACGCAGAGCATCACTCCCTTTGAACTTGGCATTATCTTTGACCTGCTGTACTCTAGTGTCTCCAATGCAGGGGTTCATGTACATACATGGTTTGCTTGCTACAAGGGCCTCTAATGGGTCATAGAAAATCTGACGAATAAAGTGACCAGTCAGAATCTCAAGTCATGGTTTGTAGTTTACTCTGAATCTGGGTGGAGCACTGAATATTTCACGTGTGAATTTATAACATAGATTGAGCCGTGCAGCTCTTACTTGTGGTCCCATTAGATAGTTTTCAAGCAATTTTTCAAGAGTCCCTTCTAGCTAATGTACCTAATGCAATTATTTGGCAAATATGACAGTAATTTTCTAACCAGTAGTTGGGAAAGAACTAAAGCTACACAGCGACCTTGGCCAAGTGGCCACAACTAATGATAGTGAGTGTGGGTGTGTCGTGAGCAACAAGTTATTGCAGCTGCAACACGACATTCGGCAGGAACATAACCCTACTGTATTTCATTGAGACCACATTTCACAGTCATCAGGTGTGGCATTGTGATCTTAAAGGGGTTCTCCACTTTGGACCAGTGTTCCCCAACTCCAGTCCTCAAGGCCCACCAACAGGTCATGTTTTCGAGACATCAATAAAGATTGCACCGACAATAGTTAAATCCCCTGTGCAATGCCAAGGAAAGCCAGAAAACACGACCTGTTGATGGGTCCTGAGGACTGGAGTGTGGGACCCCTGCTTTGGACAATTCCTGCTTGTTAGGTCCCTTAACACTAAGCTGAACATGGTGCTTAGGTGCTAGGACCCCAGTGATCCGCTGCAATCGGTGGGAAAACCTGACAATAAGGACCACATGTATGAAAACTGTCCAGGTCTAAAACTCACTTTCTTGCCCATAGCAACCAGAGCGCCCGTCTCATTTTTCCAGAAAACTATAGGAAATGAGAGGGGTGCTCTGATTGGTTGCTATGGGCAAGAAAGTGAGTTTTAGACCTGGACAGTTTTCATACATGTGGTCCTAAGTGTTCAGTTTCCCTGTGGCGCCACCACAAGAGAAATAAGATATTACACAGTACGCATTCATACCAGTGGTCTGCACATGTGATGCAGGACAGGTCCTCTAAAGCTAGTCACTCTTCCCTTGGGCCAACAGCTGAGACTCCTGATTTAGGCCCTCCTTCTATTAAATCTAAGAGGGTGAAGATGGGTTGTATAAAGTGGACAACCCCTTTTAATGGCACACTGTCAAAGTCGCTGAAGAGCTAGCACTCAGTGCCGCTTTAGAAAAATCCAGATGGCGGTGGCGGCCTCCATTGCACTTACAGGCTTTGTGTGGACGCCATTATTGAGGCCTAGCATCATAGCAAACCATTCATGTGACAGAGAAGTGGATATAGAACCACTGCAGACCCGACTCGGGGTGGATACTGAGCTGAATATATATGTGCAAAGTAAAACAACTGGAGAGGCTCCGTGTTTACCATATTGTCAGGTACGGCCCTGTCCACATCTCATTTTCGGCTGAGTCACTTATCTGCCAGGATCCCGTGAAAAAAAAAAAAAAAGTTCTCTGACGCATACATGGGCAGAGCCATAGAGGACAAAGCACGTATCTGTTGTGCACTAAATTTGCACCCTGTGCTGCACATACATGCTTCAGAGGCCAAACACAAGAGCCTGATCTACTCCGCTTATGTATCCTCTGCAGCAGGCGGATACGTTCGCTCAGTCCAAACAGGGACAGATAGGTTCCTATGGCCCCGTTGTGGTATCAGTCAGGATAACTTTTTCCAGGCATCGTGATGGACATCAGCAATGAAGCCAAGAACGAGATGTAAACAGAGCCGAAGAGATCACTAAGTCGGCTTTGCTTCTACATTGAAACAAGACTGCTGCCTTCCTGCCACACACAGCGCCGGCAGAGGACCCCTTTAACTAAAAGAGATTTCTCAATTTATGATGGCTGCAATCAGATTAAGAGAAGTTGTCTAATATTAGCAAAAAGGGTCTATTTGTCCCCCCAAAAAAACAGCTTCACTCTTATCTGGACTGAGGCTAAACTGCAATACCGTACACATCCTATCGCCAAGAGTGGCGCTGTTTCTGGGAAAGAAATCCCCAACTCATTCGAGACCTTAAAGGAAAACTGTTGATAAATAACATGATATTCTGCTGCTTCACAATGGGTGGAAGGGATTCCTAAATGGAAGAGGATTCTAGAGTCTTAGGGTTTGTTCACATGGCTGATTTTGACGCTATTTTTAGAGCATTTCCTCACCCCACATAGCATTAAAAAAATCCTCCAAACGCCCTCAGTTCATTTTCATTGATTCCTATATAATACAGCATTGCAGTTCACACATGATGAGGTTTTTCTTTGGACGCTGAAGAAGCGTCAGGTCAATTCTTGAAGTGTTTTCAACGCTGGAAATCCCCATAGGAGTCAATGGAAGCTTCAAAACCTCGGCGCCTTTTTATACGCAGTTTTTCGCTGCTGTTTATGCCCTGACTCTTATTTTGTGTGGATGTTTCAGAAAGACAATAGTGTTGGAGAACCTCATCCAAAACTTCATCCAAAACCTCGTCTGAAAAGCGCCTCAGGTTTTGACACCGATTTGGACGCTGAAAATTCAGTTCCAAATCAGCTGTGTGAACGTACCCCTACCTCTCCAGAGCAATGACAATACAGGAAAAGAAATCATATTCAATGTAGGCTGGGAAAACAGGCTGAGCTATTAAGATGCTTGATTCTTGCGCGCTCAAAAGGGCTAACGTTCCTCCTTAGGGAGAGGCACCATGGAGGTGTGTGGAGACTTACACACTATTAGTCGCTCCACTGAAATTTTAATCTATTCTAAAAGGTTCATGCCAAATTAGCTTGGACTCTGCAGTGTCCCCAATTGAATGAATCATTCCTCAAGTCACATCCGACTCCCTGAGCCTCGTGTAAGTGGAATTAGATGAGCCACGGCCACCACAGATGGGTCAGGGTCGCCCCTGCCTTTGTAATGAAGCGGGTTCCATGTACACAATGAAGACAGGGACAATGAGGAATGTGCGGTGGGTGCATGTTCTGCCGCCTCATACCACAAGCAGAACCCACAGCCGTGTCTGTGCAATGTATCGGGCCCTGCTGCTGACGCACACAAGGCTGATTGCTGCTTCTAGTGCCAGGACGGCTTTCATTCCCCACTGTGACAAATTGCATGTCAAAGAATAAAGCCTACATAATTATCCAGCAGACACGTTACTCCTCTCAAGTAAAACTTCAAACTATTTTTTTCCCCAGAAACAGCGACTCCTCCTCTCTATAGTCTGTGCCTGGTATTGCAGCATTCACTTAAATGGTGCGGAGCTGCAATACCAGACCCAGCCTATGGAGAGAAGGGGGCGCTGTTTCTGTGAGAATCATGTTTATTTAATTATTCCACCCAAAATGTAACTGTAGTAAACTGGGAATCCATTGGGGACTGACAATGGAGATTAATTTGTCTTTTTTACCTTACACCAGTTTCAAATATTCACAAGTATTTCAAAACGGATCAGATAGTGTTGCAGCTGGTTGGCGGTTTCCCATCTGCATCACTGCAGCCATAATACATGTTCAGTATCAGTTTTCCTTTAAGATCAGTATAAGAGTCGTCATATGAAGCAGTGACGTTACTAGAATGTACAATCACTTTATGATCAGTGGGGGCTGACCTCTGGGACCACTTTGATCCGAAGAGTGAGCTCTGTGCAGGTATAGCACGGTGCCCCCTACTAAGTTTTCCCTCCACTGCGGGACCCCAGCACCCCAACTGTGCAGAGAACTGCCGCCGGCCCAATTTACTTTATAGGACCGTGCTGCATGGTGGGAAGCCATGTCCCCACTGTGCAAGGAAAATTGCTGAGGACCAATCAGCACCTCTAGAGGTCCCAGAGGTTGGCCCCCCCCACTAGTCATAAAGGGCTGGTATTTCTAGCAATGTGTCATGACATGGGACTGCCCTTTAAGGATCTGTGCACATTGGACGATCCCTCTTTGGTAGTAGGGTCCCCATTCAATGCTGATCATTGGATGTCCTGCTGCTTAGATCCCCAGCGATCAGCTGTAGTACCTGGCAGCAAGTGTTCAATTCTACAGCGCCCCCGCAGGGGGATTGAAGCATAACACCCTGCCAATTAAATCAATGGGTCCTTTCAGAGTGAGGGATGATCCTTCCTCTGCTTAACAGATAAGTGACTCCCCTAATAGGGTATTTAAAAATAGGTTTGTAAATTAGACGACCCCATTAACTCCAGACTCTGAACCCCAAACCATGAATCAGGGGCCCTCTAAGTGTGACGTCAGTCAAGAGAGACCAGCAGAGCATCGAACTCACACACCACTCACAGTCTATAACATAGCTTGGTCGGCTCCTGCAATGGCGGAGCCTGCGGAGAACCACCTCCTCCTCCTCACACATTGTTATATGAGGGATATATAGGGATTTGATTGTTTTTTTCAAAGCAAATTTTTCTGCGCGCTCTGAGGAGAAGCAAAGAGAAGCGGCATTCATTGTGGCTGAACGCGTTGTCACAGGATATCTATAGAGGCGACTGGTGGGATAAAGAAATGGTGCGGCGTAGAGTTATTCATGGTAGGGAGGATTATGGGAAAGTGCAGAGAGCATGTTAGTGCATAGGTATGTGTCAAAAAGAAAGATTAACCACTAGCGGAATGTGATATAAGAGACTGGGACGATAGAAGTCCAGGAGGGGGGACAGTTCTGGAATGAGGATGGTGCAGAAGTTTTGAGCGTGTGAAAGGCCATCATCATAGAGCTGATCTACAGGAGAGACGATGAGGACGCAGAGAACTGGAGGGTGGATAAGAGCGGACGTGTCCCAGACTATCCACGCTCCTCTCCCTCTTGTCAGAGTCAGCTCGGGCTGAGCATCTCCATTATTATTGCTTTTCTCGGAAGGCGTAAAACCTTCTCTCGTGAATTCTGGGGAACAAGAGACTGCAGCTCACAGAGTAACTCCACCTGGCCTCCGGCTACGACAAAGTGCTTCATTCGACTCCGCAAAAAAAAAAAAAAAAAAAACCTCTCTAGTCCTTGGAAAGTTTCACGACTGCCCCATCCCATTAGAGTTTGGCATTCAGCCTTGCCCATACTGGTCCCATGTACGAAAGGAAAAAGCAATGCTGCAGGGAATGCACAATGACATAGATCCAGTCGCCCTTCGGCAGGGATCTACCTTCTACGAATACACATTCTCTGTATTGGTGCTTGTGCAAGAGGTCGGCGGGAGTCACGGGGCCAGGAATGTCACTGGGTCACACCTCTTCTGCAGTGGACGAGCCCCTGTGGTGGGTGTAGGTCGAGTGGGCACAGGTGGAAAGTTACAGGGGTAGGGCCGCCTCAGTTGACCACTGCTGGTTTCAGTAACACAGACCCTGGAGGGATGACCACCCATCCTGGCAGTAGAGAATCCGAGCCCATTCCAGGAGAAAGATCTAAGACCCCGCTGGGGAGCAGGGACAGTGCATCCGCTGAACTGGGCCTCACTTTTGACCCTTCAGTCCTCTCATCGCTCTCTGACCTTTGAGCCTTAGGTCGCTTGTCATTTTCGGATTTTCCTGCTGAAACCAGAGAGACTAGAGGCAGGCCGAGGCCTGCTGCAGAATAAGCATGGGACAGCAGGGAGCCCTTGGCCAGGTTGAGTGGGGATCCTGCAAGTGTCAACATGGGATTTGGTAACCCAGCCAGAGCAGAGGCTACACTGCTGCAAGCCAGTGAGCTGAGGTCTAAAGGTCCTGGTGCCAAGGGGATGGGCAGGGTCTGACTGCCAAAGATGGCTGCTGGGTTGGGAATGATGAGCTGGGCACCACTTGCATAGCTGCTGTCCCCCGCTACTGGTAGCTTGGGTGGCTGGTGGATCTTCAGTAACTGGCGCTGCTGATGTGAGATGAAGTGGCCGTGTGCCTTGATGTGCTTGCGGAGAGAGCTGGGGTCTGTGTAGCGTTTCTGACAGCCGGGCATCTTGCAGTAGTAGGGCTTGTCCACGTAGTGGGTGCGCGTATGCTTGAAGAGGTCGCTGGAGTTGGAGTAGCGCTTGTTGCAGCCCTCGTAGGGACACATGTAGGGTTTTTCACCTGTCAAAAAAAACATGTGACGTAAAATGTTATCATTGGGAAAAACAAAACAAATGTGACATAATTGTACAAAGGAGATGACAAATTAAAGGGGAACTCCCAAAAGGTTTTAGTAGGATTTCCATTGACCTCAAGAGCGCACTATGTAAAAAGGGCCAGAGTTTGGTAATGGTCATCGCAGCTATATTTTATTTTTTTTAAGACAGCAGGAAGTGCAGCCATATTGGTCCTCGGCTTGCATTAGCTTCTCAGACGCGGTCAGCAAGTTCTGTCATTTTACAATCAGTAACTAAGAACGTGAAAGCATCCACCGGTACAGCCGAACATCCTGACATCACTGAAACATGGCGGCGTGGCAAAACCTAAATACTGATTTACTTCTAGATCATCACTTTTCCATTTTCTAACTTTTTTAAAGGGGTGTTCTTACCACATTGATGAGCTTTAAACATTGGAGGCAAAGGTAAAACAAAGACTATTACCAAATACATTGCTGTTCTGATTTTGCTCACCTTCAGAATTAGAGCACTTTTCATCTCCTGCTTGTGTACACAAGCTTCCCTAGGTTATCGACCACCTCCCCCGGCTTTAGTAGTGGCTGGGATGTTGAGGTCACTCCCTGCTGTGTCTTTTCAGCAGCACAAGAGCTGGTTTTGTTTTTTTTTTTTCTTTTAAATTGTGTATTTTTATTACATTATATTATATATGTTATATTATTATTTTTATTTTATTTTATTTTAGAAGTATACAAAAGTTGTACAAAACAAAACCTTAGGCTTTGTCTACACAGCATTGGATTGTCGTCAGATTTTCAGGGGATTCAGTATTCAAAATCTGCCGAAATCCCGGTTGTACCCAGTGCTGTGAAGTCTACACAGCGCTGGTTTTCTACTGAAATCCGAATACCTACTGCTAATACCTCATTCCACTGGTTGTCCTTCATAGGTCCAAATTGTTTATGTTTCTTACTGACAAACTTTACCCCTTTAGAGCTCTGTAGTCTTCTCCCCTGCTGTTTTGACCCCTCCATCGCCAACGTCCCTCTAAGGCTATGTTCACATGGCTTAATTGCGGGGCGTAATTACGCCGTGTGGATGGGGGTGGGGAGGTCGCTATTATTACTAGCGGCGCGTATACGGCGCTAGTAAATTACACGTCACTTATCTCCCCCCGCGGCGGATTCGCCGAGCGGGGTGAGGAGACGTAATGAGAACTGTGGATTACCGTAATGACTGGGCCGTATTTCAGCCCGTAATTTGCGCAGTACGCCGCAAATTACGGGCTGAAATACGTGCCCAAATATGCCGTGTGAACATGGCCTAAGAGGCTCAGCTAGGAATAGCAGAGATGAAATATCAGTCACTGCTGTAGAACTACCCACAGCTTGAACAGGAAGTGGGTACCTGAAGCTGTAGAAGCACCCACAGCCTGACCAGGAAGTGTGTACCTGAAGCTGTAGAACTGGCCACCACCTGAACAAGAAGTGGGAGGCAGAAGCTGTAGAAGCGCCCACAGCCTGAACAGGAAGTGTGAGCCTGAAGCTGTAGAAGCGCCCACAGCCTGAACAGGAAGTGGGAGCCTGAAGCTGTAGAACCGCCCACAGCCTGAACAGGAAGTGGGAGCCTGAAGCTGTAGAACCGCACACAGCCTGAAGAGGAAGTGGGTATCTGAAGCTGTAGAAGCGCCCACTGTCTGAACAGGAAGTAGGAGCATGAAGGTGTGAAGAATAAACATTTCGGGACAGTTTATTCCTGTTCAGCAGCTGAGATAGGTGAGAGTGAGGAGGAGACTACTGATCTCTGGGACTGGATCCCAAGGTTCAGTGCAGTTTAGGAGCTTGCAAACTAATAAAAACTTTGTACATCTGAGCTTTTAAATCCTTGGTTAATTTCTCCCGTTAAAATGCATTGATGTATACACCAATCGGCCATAACAGTAACCCAGGTACAGTGAGTAACACTGATTAGCTGGTGACTGTGGCGCCTGTCAGAGGTGGGATATATATGAGGAGGTGACCGGTCACTTCTGGAAGTTGATGCACTAAAAGCAGGAAAAACGGGCAAATATAAGGATCTGAGCGACTCTCACAAGGAGCAAAGTGTGATGTCCAGACGACAGGGTCAGAGCCGCTCCAAACAGCAGGTGGGGGGTTCCCAGTATGTAGTGGTTATTACCAGGGGTGTAACTTTGGTTCAAAAAGTGGGGGGGACCAATTTTCCCTCATCCCATATCTTCCTATCCCTCCCTCCTTCACTCGCCTTCCCTTCCACTTCCCTTCCCTTCTCTCCCCTCCTCTTCCTGCAGTGAAGTGGCCCCCTCTAACCCAGCTAGGAGGTCTGAGGGATTGATGTGAGCTCCCCCAGCAGGTCCGGGCAGAGCCTGTGCACCAAACACTTTTGGTGCAATCTGTAAGGTTATGAGTGTCTCTCTAATTACTGAAATTTAGAGCCGGACTGGGACTAAAAAGCAGCCCTGGCAATGAAACCGAACCAGCGCACCGACCCCTCTACATGGAAATAAAAAAGGTTGTGCAATGCAGCAAACTTCGCTTAACCCCTCCCATCACTACTCCATTAAATTTGTTATACACACAATAGAATGAGGAAAATAAAAGAACCCAATCTCACTGTACCCCTAGGAATCACTTATGTCACATACTGTACCCCAAAATGTATTTTATTGCATACCATACACCAGAAATGATATCACTCACTACACCCCAGAAATTAATTATATTACACATGGTAGACATAGAAATTACATTACTGACTGCACCTTACAAATGAATTGCACATTGTACTCAAGAAATAATAAAATTCATTATACCCAAAAATGTATTATATTACACACTGAACCTCACTGTACTCCAGAGATTACATTACACCATACCCCAGAGATTATATTACATTACTCACTGTACTCCAGAGATTACATCACACCATACCCCAGAGATTACATTACACACCGTACCCCAGAGATTACATTACACCATACCTCAGAGATTATATTACACACTGTACCCCAGAGATTACATCACTCACTGTACCCCAGGGATTACATTACACACTATACACGAGAGATTAAATTACACACCGTACTCCCAGATATTACATTACTCACTGTACCCTAGAAATTAGTTTGCACACCGCACCCCAGATATTACTCCATTATTCACTATACTCCAGAGATTACATTACACACTGTACAACAGAGATTATATTAAACCATATCCCAGAGATTATTACATTACTCACTGTTCCCCAGAGACTACATTAGACAAGGTACCCCGGAAATTGTGTGTGCTTATATACATATATTGAACACAGACTACACACTTAGGGTGGGTTCACCTAACGGTTTTTCGGCACTGACAGCATCGTTTGCTTGTTGGAAATTCGGCGATTGCAAACGCAGAATTCCGGCGAGCAAACGACCCAGAATGCCCAAATTCTTTGTAGGTGCTGACAGTACGTGCCGAAAATACCCAAGTAAAATCCGTGTCATCTAAACAACGACACTGATTTTACATAGGGTATAATTTAAATCAGTTTCCTGCCGGATTGGACGCCGGTTCTGAGACAAATCCAGCACTGAATCCGCCCCGGAATCAGCATTCATATCTTCTGCATGAATGTAACCTTAAGGTATGTTCACACAGCGTATAGCGGGGTGTGCTGTGCTATATGCTGGGGGTTTTAGAAGTACGCGCTGGCCAGTCCACACTTCTAAAATGCTGCTGGGCCGGTCCCATTCACTTTCAATTTCCCCAGCGTGTAAGTGCAGGGAAGACGTTACATGGCTAGACACATAGCTGTACAGTATATACATACCCTACTCACATGCACACACAACGCATGGCACCCTTGTCCCCTCCTTACCTGTCTCCTGTAGTCTGGTGCAATTGGCATTCGGCAAGAGCTTCTCTTCTTCTCTGATGAGGGCTGAGCATAGGGGAAGTGGTATACAATGGGAGGGAAAGATACAGCCCCAGATACAGAGTGTGCTGGACTGTGAGCAGCGCTGATTGGTAGAGCAGGAGTCAGCAGGGGCTGCTTCACCAATCAGTGCTGCTCTCACTAGGCACTGACACCTGAGGCTGCTACCTACTCTGTCCCCCCAAGATGCACATAAATATAGGAGGCAAAGGGTTCACTTCCTCCTCTGTGTTCTGCTCTCCCCACTTACTGTATTCTCATACATTCATATGGATTATTTTTTATAGAAGTGGCTAAAAAGTGGAGGGGACCGTACCCCACCCAGAAAAAAGTGAGGGGGACCAGTCCCCTCCGTACCTCCTTAAAGTTACACCTATGGTTATTACCTACCAAAAGTGTCCAAGGAGGAACAACTAGTTAAACAGTCATATATGAAAGGATCCAGTGGAGTAAAATCCATAGAAATCTTTATTCGTCCATAATTGTAACAGAGTAAAAGCCTAGTGATCACACAGTCTACATGTTTCAAGCCACGTGGGCTCTTCACTACTCTGTTACATTTATGGATGAATTAAGATTTCTATGGATCCTTTCATATTACTCCTACTAACTTATCTTCCGTGCAGACATTACAACGGATGGAAAGTGGATGGATGGTGCAGAGGAAAGTATGGTGGAGGGCTGAGCTTTATTATGCCTTTTATATAAACAGTGACATTGTGTTAGGTGCACTGGGGTAATTCATATTTGAGGGGGGTGAAGGGTGGCCTGTCTGATGCAAACCCACAAAAGAGCTACAGATTGCTAAAAAGTTCCTGCCGGCTCCGGTAGAAAGGTGTCAGGACACACAGGATATCACAGCTGCTGGGTATGGGGCCACAGACCGGTCAGGGAGACCATGCTGACCCCTGCCCACCACCAAAAGGGCCTACAATGGGCACATGAGCATCAGAACTGGAGCAAAGGAAGAAGATGGCTCGGTCTGATGACTCACGTATCCCACAAGGTGGACGGCCGGGTGCGTGTGAGTCACTTACCCGGGGAAGAGATGGCAGCAGGATGCATTATGGGAAGAAGACAAGATGGCGGAGGCAGTGTGATGGGCAGTGTTCTGCTGGAAACCTTGGGTCCTGGCATCATGTGGATGTTACTGTGACACGACCACCTACCTAACGTTGCACAGACCAAGTCAAGCCCTTCATGGCAGGAGGATCCCTAATAGCAGCGGCTCTTTCCACAGGATAATGCCCCCTGGGGCCACAATGCAGAAATTGTTCATGAATGAGGAACATGACAAAGAGCTAAAGGAGGTGACTTGCCCTGCAAATTCCCCAAATCTCAATCCAATCGAGCATCTGTGGGATGTGCCAGAAAACAAGTCCAATCCATGGAGGCCAAACCTCACAACTACAGGACCTGCTGCTATGGTCTTGGTGCAGATACCACAGGACACCTTCAGACGTCTCATGGAGTCTGTGCCACAATGGGTTACAGCTGCTTTGGTGGCACGAGGAGGAGCTATGCAATATTGGGAGTTAATATTATGGCTGATTGGTGTATGGACCATCTCCAGAGAGGACAGACAGAAGCTCTCTCTGGCCAGGGTGCAGGACACGTACCTGTGTGTGACCGGTTGTGTATCTTCAGGTTTTCCAGCCGTGAGAAACTCTTGTGACACGTTGGGCAGCAGTGCGGCCGCTCGTTAGTGTGGGTGCGAATGTGAATCAGCATCTTGTACCTGCGGGAACAGAGACATGAAGCATTTGATATTAGACTGAATTATAGAATTTATTACCGTCAGCTCCAGCTAGATATACAGAGGTAAAACCATACTGTAAAGCATTGTCCTCTAACCTGTGGCTCTCCCAGCTGACAGACTGCTTTCTGGACCTGCTGGGAGTTGTGGTTCTCCCATACTTGGGGAGCCACAGGTTGCAAACCACTGTAGTAAAAAAGCAAAGTGATGGCTGAGATGGGGACAGAGCAACATCGCGTATAAATACGTGGTCACATACACTGGCCTCATTAATCAAGCACAAGCACTGCGGCTGAATACGGCCCGGCGTTATTCTATGTTGCCCACAAGCGCTAAGACACAGAGAGCAGGGATGGAAAAGAACCAGAAGAAGACGACCGGCTCTCCACTTTACCCGAAGGATCCAGCCAGAGGCGACAGCACTGGGAGCAGGCAACATTTTGGATTCAGAGCTGCAGCGTGCACCTGTACATTGCTTTGTTCAGCCACTCACAGGTGGCGGCACAGCTCTGACAGCTTCCCTGCAAGGGCCTGTAATGACCTCTTTGGGACAACCATAATGCTGATATGGCCCTCGGAGAAAAGGAGTTTCACACTCCTGGTTTAATAGTAAGGGTATGTTCACACAGCGTGTTCTGTCCATGTGTACATATGTTATTAAATGGGTGTTTGGATCCGTCTTTCGGACCCAAACACGCATCTAGCAATTAGCAGTGAGATTTACATTGCTTTCAATGTAAAACACGATGCGCGTTTACTTATGTCCAAAGAATTAACATGTCAATTCTTGATTTGAAAGACGCAGCAGACGCCCTATTTAAAACTTTAAGGCTAGGTTCACACGGCTTAATTACGGCCCACAATTACGCCGTGTGGCCGGGAGCGGGGGCGGGAGCGGGGGGCCGGCACCTTGCCGGCCCATAGACTTTCATTACCAGCGGCGCGTATACGCCGCTAGTAATTGACATGTCACTTATCTCCCCCCGCAGCGGATTCACGGAGCAGGGAGAGGAGACGTAATCCATAGTTTCTCTATGAGAACTGGGATTACCGTAATAAACTGGACGTTTTTTTTAAGCCCGAAATTTTGCGCACTCCGGCGCATTATTACGGGCTGAAATACGTCCAGTTTTTAAGCCGGTGAACAAGCCAAAGGGGGCGATCCGCTGCAGCAAAAATGCATCCAAACCTGCACCTGCGTGGTGGATGCATTTTGGATCCAATTGACGCAGTGTTTTTGGATGCGATTTTTTGATCCAAAACGCCATGTGAATATACCCTAAGAATTTCCTTGTTGCCCGTAGTAACCAACCAGAGCTTATAGCAACCAGAGCTCAGCTTTCATTTCTTTGGAAACGTGACAGCTGAGCTGTAATTGGTTGCAATTGGCAAGAAAGACAGTCTTGGGGTATGTTCACAGGGTAAATTTACGCTTCAACTTAAGCTTCAAAACTTGCTTAAAAAAATGCCTGATAAGGGCATTTAAGAGTAATTAGAAAAGTGTGGAGCGCATTTAGTGACGTTGACGTGGCGAACATACACTCCACAATTGTTTCTATAGAGGATTTTACTTGCGTAAACGCCTCAAGGATTGACACGGCACTAAATCATCCCAAAAACGTCCCGCTTATTTTGGAGAGTATTAGGGCTTGTTCACATAGTGTTTTTGAATCCGATTTTGGATCCGTGTTGAATCTGAAAATCGCATCCAAAAATGCAGCGGCGATCGATCCAACACGTATCCAGCATGCAGCTGTGTGTTTGGATGTGTGTTAGATGCAGCAGGGTCGCACCCTATTGTTTATTATAGGACTCCTGCTGCGTCCTTCGGACCAATAATTGACATGTCGATTCTTGGGAGGTATCCGAATGACGCATCAGAAAGACGTAATGAGACACGAGTCGGTGATCACTTGTCTAAATGCCAATGCGTGTTTTACATTGCGAGCAGTGTAAAATCACCCTGCTCATTGCTAGATGCGCGTTTGGGTCTGTTTAGGGTCCAATAGATGGACCCAAACATGCATCCAAGAATGTTTGTTCACATGGACCCAACACGCAGTGTGAACATACCCTTAGGCACAAAATACACCCCAAATTAAGCTTCAAACAATGTTTTATACAGCGCTTATTGATTCCAATGTAAAACACGCGCTGTCATTAACACAGCGCAAATTTTACAATCAGATTTGCGCCGTATATTTTACATTAGAATCAATAAGAGCTGAATAGAACATTGTTTGAAGCTTATTTTGGGGCGTTTTTGGATACGATTTTGGATCCGTGTTGTACCCAAAAATCGCATTCAAAAACGTAGCATTGATCGGATCCAACATGGATCCAGCAGGATCGCATCCTATAGTTTATTATAGGGCTTCTGCTGCGTCTTTCACTTCAAGAATTAACCTGACAATTCTTGGAACGGATCAGAAAGACGCAATGTAAACACACATCGGCGATCACTCATGCGACAGCCGATGCGTGTTTTATATTTCGAGCAGTGTAAAATCACACTGCTCATTGGTAGATGTGTGTCTGTGTCCCTCTAGATGGACCCAAACACGCATATAAAAGCGTATGTTCACACGGAGCAAACACGCTGTGTGAACACACCCTAAGGAGGCTTTCACACGGTGCGTTTTTGGTGCCTTTCTTGTTGCGTTTTTTCGTGCAGAGATGTACAGCATTAATTGCTATACCTTTCTACACAAAAAGCGCTTATGAAAAAACGCGTCAAAAACGCACCGTGTGAAAGCCCCCTAATACTTCTCGCAGCTGACAGTTTGCTACATCTTAAACTGATGCTTTCTACCTTCTTTGTGCGACTAATGTCTATAGTTCACAGACTATTGCTTGCACTGACACACTGTAGCAAACTGGAGGCAGCGCATAAATTGTTAGGTTTGTATAGAGTCAGCTATATGGATTTAAGCAAGCTTACATTCACTGACAGGTAGCAGGGGACTGGAATTATTAGTCTATGATGTAATGTGCAAGCATGACCGTCTCTCCATTCTAAGCCGTAAGTTTTGGGGGCCTGTCCCGAGATAGGTGCAGTTCCCACCTCTGGTCTGTCAGACTTTGATGCATAACCTAATGATATCTCATCAAAGCCTAGGATGGAAACAGTCCTTTAAAGGGGTTTTGCCACGATGTAATGTTGACGTGAGATCCTCCAAAATGGGTATTTAATCATTTTTCTATATATATGGTGATACAAAAAATGCAGCCTAGAGAGAGCTACAGCCTTCCTACCTGCCCTTAGTTACTTCAAAGCTCTATTAAAAACGACCCGACAAGAGCTGCTGGCCGGGCTTGCGCAGATCACACTTCTTATCTGATGAAAGGGAGCTGAAGAACTTTCAAGACACCGGGTAGAAATATCTTTTTGTTTTGTATACAGAATCCACTAGTTGTAGTTGTGATTATCTGAGTAGATCCCTGCTTTATTGATGACAGAGAACAGAAGGAGCTTTCAAGCTGCTGTGGAGAAAAGGTGTTGTCTTTTGTATACAGAATCCACTAGTTGTATTTTTTGATTATTTGAGTGAACATTTCACACGATCCCTTATTCAGGGCTCATGGCTCTGGCTTTTGTCCCCTCTCTCTCTCAGCTCAGCGTGGCTTCTTTACATTTGATTCTTAGCAGATAAGGCACATCCTGGCAAAACCCCTTTAAATTCTGGTAACATCCAAAAGTCCTCTCTATTCTGCAAAATGCCCTGTCCCGAACAAAAGTGACATGAGGCGATACAGTAGGATCTGCCGTTGGCATTACAGTGAATGTTTACATGAGTGGGTTTACAGAATGAGAAAAAAAAGGTATTTTTTTTCTCCCAGAAACAGCGCCTCTCTTGCCCATAGGCTGTGTCTGGTATTGCAGCACTGACTTGAATGAGGATGTTGTAAATAACTTGATCTTTTTACTCTAGAATAAAATACACTGTGCATTGTATGGTACCTGGCGTTGAATCCTCTCCCCCGGCGGGCACATCCCTCCCAGTGGCAGCAGTATCCGGCATCTTTTTCTGGCTTCACGTGGAAATCATTAACGTGATCCACCAACTCTTGCAGTAACTCGAAAAGGCGGTTGCACTGAAAAGTCAGAGGGCAAAGGTGAAACTAAGGAAGTGAGAAATGATCGATGGTGAACAGAAGGTAACGAGAGGGGGAGGCTGAGCACAGACACCGAGGTGTGTTGCCTTCTTGCAGACATTAAGGGCCTTATGTATGAAAACGGTCTAGTAGTAAGACTGTCTTTGTTGCCCATAACAACCAATCAGAGCCTATAGCAACCAATCAGATCTCACAGCAACCAATCAGAGCCCATAGCAACCAATTAGATCTCACAGCAACCAATCAGAGCCCATAACAACCAATCAGAGCTAAGTTTCTATCTCATATAAGGCACTGGAAAAATAAAATCTGAGCTCTGATTGGTTGCTATGGGCTCTGATTGGTCGCTGTGGCTCTGATTGGTCGCTGTGGGGCTCTGATTGGTCGCTGTGGGCTCTGATTGGTCGTGTGGGCTCTGATTGGTTTTGGGTATGGGTCTGACTGAGGTTTCTATGGGCAACAAGGACAGTCATACTGCGAGACAGTTTTCATACATAAGGCCGTAAAGTTCCATACCACGCCGCGGTGGGAATGTTGGCCTACCCTTTTGCTTTTGAATGACCCCTGCCATCATGGGTGTAACTACAGCCTTGGCAGCTGCTTTGGGGCCCAAATTTTGAGGGAACCATTAAGGGGGAAAAAACAAAGGGGCAAGAAAAAGGTAATTGCACCAGAATTCTGGCGCCATT
>JAODAL010004373.1:62500-157750 GCA_025379985.1 Phyllomedusa bahiana | reverse complement strand
GTCCTTCAGTCGAACCCCAAGCTCTTGGCCACAGCGTGCTGGTAAGTGAGACTGTTCCTTAAACGACGCTGCGTCTATGTGACAGGCCTGGCTGCAACAAGGTCTCCTCCAACTGCAGCGACATTGTGATTATTATGGACGACCCTCTATTTGCAAATGTGGAAGCCATTGTGATGTCTGTGGATCTGCAGATGTTTCAAAATTACAACCCCTTTCATACCTTGCAGCAGCAGGCTATAGGACATGCTGGGAGTTGTAGTCGTGCAACAGGTTGGTGGTCACTGACGGTGGACTATAAGGATGCAGGACAGACAGTGTCTCCCTTACACCAGATTAACACGCTCAGATATTACCTGGTGTATTTGGTTGATGATAGTGATATTCCCCTAATCCAGCGTCCTGTAATCCAGAATATCTGATGGTTTAGTCCCCGTGATCGTGTGATGGCGCCTCGCACTGGTCGGGGTGTTTCGCTCATGTTCGTGATCTTCTCTTCCCCCAGGAGTGGACTCTGCAAGCTTTGGTCAATTCCAGACTGTGAACCTATACGGACGCTAAGAGGTGAGTGGTGCGATCTCCAGCCTCCACCAATGCTGGGAGTTGTAGTGTCTGCACATTTGGAGGTTATGGTGTAAGAGGTGCGTAGGGTTAATACATGTTGGGATTTAATTTTTTTTTTTCTTCAGGGCACAACACGAATGTGGGCGCCATAGTCTTTCACCCCAAGTCCACGCTGTCCCTGGATGAGAAGGACGTGAATCTGGCGTCCTGCGCCGCAGATGGTTCCGTCAAACTGTGGAACCTGGAAAGGTGAGCGACGCGATCCCATGACCTCAGAGCATTATGGGAAGACTGTGGATCACTGGCGCTGTAGGGTTTGGATTAATACCTCTTAAAGGGGTTGTCTCACTACATTGATTCATCTCACCTCAGTCCTGCTTTCTTAGTTGCACTTTGAATTCAGGGGCGTGTTTATTGGCTTCTACTAGGCTGCAGTAGAAGCCAGGTCTGTAGCTATAGCAACCAGTGCTGGCAGCCTATCATGAGGGATCAAACAGGTCTGTAGCTAAAGCGACCAGTGCTGGCAGCCTTTCAGGAGAGAGAGAGAACATGTCTGTAGCTATAGCAACCAGTACTGGCAGCCTATCAGGAGAGAGAGAACAGGTCTGTAGTTATAGTGACCAGTGCTTGCAGCCTATCATGAGAAAAGGTCATAAACCCCGGTCTGTAAAAGTTTAGCTATACCAGTGCTGGAAGCCTATCAGGAGAGGGTTTGGGGCAGGTCTGTAGCTATAGCGACCAGTGCTGGCAGCCTATCAGGAGAGATTGGACAGGTCTGTAGCTATAGCAAACCAGTGCTGCACCTATCAGGAGAGATTTGAACAGGTCGTAGCTATAGCGACCTGGGGGAGCTGATGCAGCCCATACAAGAGGGGGTATCTAGGAATAGGGAGGACACTGTTAATGGACACATATTGCAAAGGACTTGTTTTTGCAAGATCTTTAACACAAAAAGCAGCGATCCCTGTAGTGAGACGACCCCTTTAAGTACTTTTCAGGTATTCGGCTTAAGGGGGAAAAGACACTTTAGAGTAATTTCACACAATGGATTTTGATGTGGATTTTGCGTCACAATCCTCGTGCGAGCGAACGACTCCCGTTCACTTGATTTTCCATATCACAGATTTCAAATCCCCGAAAAAAGAGTGGACGTCCTCCCCGGATTCGGCTCTGGTAGATGTGAGGTGGCTTAGCCCTGTGATGGGGGTAACCGGCCTCCAAATCAGAAACTAATAGCACATCTGCAGAGAGAAAATCCGCAGTGATAGGAAAACCCGAGGAAATGCATCTTCTAATGCACAGGACGGAAGTGAAGGAAACCCAACGTGACGGGAGCAAGACGAGACGCGCCGGATTTATGCAAATTAGCGCAGTTGTATCATTAGCAGTTCTGCAACTTTGGAGTAGGATTATATAGTGCTTCTATTCACCATTGTTTGTTACCTCTGCTTGCTGTCAGTGAATGAAGACTCATCCAGAGGCTGAAAATCCTATCCTGACCATGCACAGGTGATGAAGATGCAGGGCCCATTACAAGGGGGCCCTGATACAATGTGACGACTGGTTCACAGCTGCCATGTTATTTTTATTTCTGTTCAGTCTAAGGCTATGTTCACACGGCTTAACTGCGGGGCGTAATTTCGCCCCGCAATTACACCGTGGGGTGGAGCGGGGGAGTCGGGCGGGGGGGGGGGGGGGGTCGGGACCCTTCGCCGGCCATAGACAATCATGCTAGCGGCCTATACACCGCTAGAAAGTGACATGTCATTATCGGGCGGGGAGAGGAGACGTAATCCATAGTTCTCTATGAGAACTGTGAATTACCGTAATGAATGGGCCGTTTTCAGCCCGTAATTTGCGCACTCAGACGCGTAATTACGGACCGAAATACGGCCCATTTTAAGCCGTGTGAACATAGCCTAAGGGTATGTTCACACGGCTTATTTTCTAGCGTTATTGGGCGCGCATTTCGCCGAGTATTGCGCTTTTATATGCGTCGAAATGCACACTGCAATTACAGTAATTCACAGCTCTCATAGAGAGCTATCGGTTACGCGTCGTCTCCCCGTCCGTGCAATAAAATGGTATTGCACGCGCGGGGGGAGAATTGACATGTTAATTGTTAGGGGCAGTTACACACCGCTTACAATGCATGTCTATGGGGCCGTCACCCGGCCGCTCCCCCATACTTTGGAATTACGCGCTGATCAGCGCACGGTTCCAAAAACACCCGGCGTATTGCGGTGCGTATAGTACGCGCTGCAGTAAGCTGTGTGATCATAGCCTTAGAAACAGAAAACCGAATGGAATGGTGGTGCCAAATCCGTTTTATAATAGACACTAACAGACCCCATTGACTTTGGTGCTGTCCATCAGCTGCACTATGTGACGGAGGCTCCTGTCGGAGCCGCTAGGTGACGGAGGCTCCTGTCGGACCCCGCTAGGTGACGGAGGCTCCTGTCGGACCCTGCAGCGCTGATGTGCACCAGGCCGTGTAGTCCCTGCTCCTGGTCTTTTAGCATCAGCTTTTGGCCTGTGGGTGTCATTGGGAATGTTTTCGTTCACTGACGGCAAGCAGAGATCTCACAGTGAAGGGATAAAACAAAGCGTCTGTTCGGAAGTTGCTGTTGCTTTTATTGTGCAGTGATTGAGCTTCGTTAACCTGAGCTCGTTGCGTCCATATCTTCCCTCCATGTTTTCGTCTCTCCTCCCCTGAGCTGTATCTGAGGTGCTCCCCAGGGGGTCGTGCGCTGCCGGCTGGGGGCTGCGTATAGGGTGAGCCTCTAGGAATTAGATTACAGTTTTGTACCTCTGTGCTGAATGCCTTAGAAAACAATAGATGAACCCAGTGCCCTGCAGACTCTGCTACAGGTTGTATATGGAAGGCAAGAGAGTCCAATGGGGAGATGGAAAGCGCAGTCACTGGCTGGGGGGGGGGGGGGGGCAGCGGGGGGCGGCCATCTTGGCCACACTCCTGCACTGGACTGAAAGTGCTGGTGCACCCCAGCTCCTGCCTGGTGTAGTGGGTAAGAGCCCCTCCAGTAATGTGTCTTTGGGTAAGGAGGATGCACAGTCACCTCTTTTACACCTTGGATCTTCCTAGTAGCTCCTATCAAGGGCGGGGGGGTCTTCTCTTATGCTGCCCCCATGTCTCGCCTGTGACTCTTCTAGTGCAGGTTCTCCATGTGTCTCCCCTATATGGTGGGTTCTTCTCCCTGTCCTTGTGAGTCTCCACTACGCCCCCTATAGGACAGGTTTAGATTCTGTGTGGCCCCATGTGTAGTGAGCTCTTCTCCTGTATTGCCGTGTAACTTCTGTTGCTCCTGTAGATTGGGTTCCTCTTCTGTGCTATCCCTATGTAGCCTTTATGTGAACTCTATAGCCCCAATAGAGCAGGGCCCCCACAGAGCACGTTCTGCATTGTCCTCTATGTGCGGCCCCTACAGAGCACGTTCTGCATTGTCCTCTATGTGCGGCCCCTACAGAGCACGTTCTGCATTGTCCTCTATGTGCGGCCCCTACAGAGCACGTTCTGCATTGTCCTCTATGTGCGGCCCCTACAGAGCACGTTCTGCATTGTCCTCTATGTGCGGCCCCTACAGAGCGCGTTCTGCCTTGTCCTCTATGTGCGGCCCCTACAGAGCGCGTTCTGCCTTGTCCTCTATGTGCGGCCCCTACAGAGCGCGTTCCGCCTTGTCCTCTATGTGCGGCCCCTACAGAGCACGTTCCGCCTTGTCCTCTATGTGCGGCCCCTACAGAGCGTGTTCCGCCTTGTCCTCTATGTGCGGCCCCTACAGAGCGCGTTCCGCCTTGTCCTCTATGTGCGGCCCAAACAGAGCGCGTTCCGCCTTGTCCTCTATGTGCGGCCCCTACAGAGCGCGTTCCGCCTTGTCCTCTGTGTGCGGCCCTACAGAGCGCGTTCCGCCTTGTCCTCTGTGTGGCCCCTACAGAGCGCGTTCCGCCTTGTCCTCTGTGTGGCCCCTACAGAGCGCGTTCCGCCTTGTCCTCTGTGTGAGGCCCCTACAGAGCGCGTTCCGCCGTGTCCTCTGTGTGAGGCCCCTACAGAGCGCGTGCCGCCTGGTCCTCTGTGTGCGGCCCCTCCAGAGCGCGTTCGCCTTCGTTTTCCTCTGGGGTTTAGCCCCTACCAGAGCGCGTTTGCTTGTCTCTGTGTGGCCTACAAGGGGTTCGCCTTGTCCTCATGTGCGGCCCCTACAGACGCGTTCTGCCTTGTCCTCTATTTCCCGGCCTACAGAGCGCGTTCTGCTTTGTCTCTCATTGCGGCCCTACAGAGCGCGTTCTGCTTGTCCCCTAGTGCGGCCCCCTACAGAGCGCGTTCTGCCTTTCCTTATGTGCGGACCTACAGAGGCGTTCTGCCTTGTCCCCTATGTGCGGCCCTACAGAGCGCGTTCTGATTTTCCTCTAGTGCGGCCCTACTGAGCGCGTTTCCGCCTTTCCTCTATGTGCGGCCCCTAAGAGCCGTTCGCCTTGTCCCTTTTGTGCGGCCCTACAGAGACGTTCCCCGCCCTTGTCCTTATGTGCGGGCCCCTAAGGCACGTTTTCCGCCTTGTCTCTATGTGCGGCCCCCTACAGAGCGCGTCCGCCTTGTCCTCTATGTGCGGCCCCTACAGAGCGCGTTCCGCCTTGTCCTCTGTGTGAGGCCCCTACAGAGCGCGTTCCGCCTTTGTCCTCTGTGTTGAGCCCCTACAGAGCGGCGTTCGCCTTGTCCTCTGTGTGAGGCCCTCAGAGCGGCTGTTCCGCCTTGTCTCTGTGTGGCCTCAGAGCCCCGTTCTCCTTGTCCTTCTGTGTGTGGCCTACAGAGCACGTTCTGCCTTGTCCGCTGTGTGAGGCCCCTAAGACACGTTCCGCCTTGTCCTCTGTGTGGGCCCCTACAGAGGCTTGCTTGTCCCCCTGTGTAGGCCCTACAGAGGCGTTCCCCCTTGTCCTCATGTGCGGCCCCCCACAGAGCGCGTTCCGCCTTGTCCCTTGTGGCCCCTACAGAGCGCGTTCCGCCTTGTCCTCTGTGTGGCCCCTCCAGAGCGCGGTCCGCCTTGTCCTCTGTGTGGCCCCTACAGAGCGCGGGCCGCCTAGTCCGCTGTGTGAGGCCCCTACAGATCGCGTGCCGCCTTGTCCTTATGGCGGCCCCTACAGAGCGCGTTCCGCTTTCCCTTTTGTGGCCCCTACAGGCGCGTTCGCCTTGCCTTGTGTCCCCCAGAGCGCGTTCCGCCTTGTCCGCTGTGTGAGGACCCTACAGAGCACGTGCTGCCTCCAATGTGTGACCCTCTGCAGGTATAATACCCCCTCTCTCTACCAGGATAGTGACTCCGGGTGCTGCTCAGGAAACAAAAGGATAGGGTGAGTCGCCTCCCCTTGGTCAGTGCGGGGTCACCCGCTATCTCTGGACAGCGCCTATGGGGTCACTAATACTTTTCCGTGCTCTGAGCCGCAGGTGACCTGATATTAATAGAGATAATCTGCTTTGCCTCTTTCCTGAAGAGCGGCACGTGCGTCCTGTCCAATATGGCCGCCGGCCGCGCTCTCATTACTCGCGCTGATGAGTATTTTTCTCGCTTCTCCTCGTTAAGTAGTAAAATCTCAGTCTCTGGAGGAGTCATTAGAGCCGGCGCTGGGGACCGGAGCCGTCGTCCTGGTGAGTGATCCCTGCAGGGAATAGATCTCGCTCTAGCTGCAGTCCTGTGCCGGCACTCGTACGCTGCAGAGTATCCCCCAGACAGCGGAGCGCTCGGGTCAGCGGCGTCACTGATCCTATACGTCAATGTGAGGGATCAGGACAGTGGAGCTCCAAACCCTAAAGGTGTAGAAGAAACTAGCCCTGAATGCAGGACCTGAGGTTGGGAGGTGGGGTTCCCCTTAAAGGGGTTTTGCCATCATAGACCTTGGTGGTGTATCGATAGGATATACACTATCAATGTCAGGTGCGGGACCCCATCTCTCTCCAGAATGGGCCCCTGAAATCCACTTTCTTCATGGAGAAGCGACTGCGCAAGCGCTCGGCGATAACCAGAACTGAGGGCTCGCGCATGCGCCTCCACTTCTCCATTCAGAACAGGCGTTTCAGGGGCCCTTTTTGGAGATGGAGGCGACATAGATCACATATCCTATCCACATGCATCAATGTCTGTGACTGCGCAAGCGCTCGGCAGTGCCCAGAACTCCCATTGACCGAAGAGGGGCCACGTGTGCGCCTCTACATCTCCATTCAGAACAGGAGTTTCGGGACCCTTTTTGGAGATGGAGGTGACATTTGATCACATGTCCTATCCACATACATCAATGTCTGTGACTGCAAACCCCCTTTCAATAAGGCTGATGACCTCCGGCCTGTATGGGGGGGTCCCGGCTTTCCTCTGACCAGTCTCTGCTTTGTCTCTTCCTGCAGTGATGAACCAGTCGCCGACATTGAAGGACACACAGTGCGGGTGGCGCGGGTGACGTGGCATCCCTCCGGGCGATTTCTGGGCACCACATGGTTCGTATGACATGATCTCGAGTATATAATGATCACAGAGTTGAGGGGTCTTTGAACTCTCCCCCCCCCCCCCCCTTAATCTCTCCTCAGCTATGACAAGTCCTGGCGCCTGTGGGACCTGGAGGCTCAGGAGGAGATTCTACACCAGGAGGGTCACAGCAAAGGGGTGTATGACCTCGCCTTCCACCTCGACGGCTCCCTTGCTGGTACTGGGTAAGAAGCATGAGTATGGGCACTGCTGGGCCGGGGGTTAGTATGTTACTTATGGGGGGGGGGGCAGCCCATCCCAATCCCAGCTGCACTTGTTGCCCCCATGCAGGGAGGCCTATACTTTAGCATATCCAGGGAACTTGCCCCCTTACATCTGCACCATTGCCTCCCAGTCATTGAAGGGTGCTAGAATCAGGACTGAGGGGGCATTTTGGAAGCTTCATCAAGCTTACATTCGGGGTCACAAGAAGAGCATAGTAAGTTTCAATAAAATCTACTCTTCAGTGCTGATCTATAAAGTGACATGGTTTTTGCAAACCTTGGGCCCCCAAAGAGCAGTGGTCTGCAGCCCCCCAGCTGTTGTGGAATAACAGTATCCAGCAGGCCCCATCATTGTAAGTGGTCAATGCCGACTGGGAGTTGTAGTTTCACAGCAGCTGTACCCCCCCACCGGTTGCAGCTCACTAATGTGGAGGAGGAGGATGGGGGTTGTAGGACATGTGATTGCAGACACGTAACACACTGTCTCCCCTCCCTGCACAGAGGTCTGGATGCTTTCGGACGAGTTTGGGATTTGCGGACCGGACGCTGCATCATGTTCCTGGAAGGTCACCTCAAGGAGATCTACAGCGTTAACTTCTCTCCTAATGGGTACGGGGATGGGGGGGGGGGGTTACATGAGGTTTACAGATGGATACGGACTTTATTGATGCTGAATTATCAGAAGAACATATCTGCAATCTGCTGCTTTCATATTGGTCGCACAATTGATTCTCTGAACTTCCAGATTATCTTGGAGTTTTGTGCTGGATTATCAGATGCCAGATTAACGATATTTCCTGTCCATATAATCTGCAGCAAAGCAGAGCTCCGTTATCGCTCCTGACACGTCTCGTCTTCCAGGTTTCACATTGCAACCGGCAGTGGTGACAACACCTGCAAAGTGTGGGACCTGCGGCAGAGGCGCTGCATCTACACCATCCCCGCTCACCAGAACCTGATCAGCGCAGTCAAGTTCCAGCGTAAGTGCAACGCTCTTTGGATTTTCGATACTAAACCCCCCCCCCGCGCAGCCGCGAAGACTACATGATAGGGGGTGTGGCACTCCACTTGGTGCAAAACTACAACTCCCATCATGCCCTGACAGCCGTTATCAGACCATAGTGGGGAGAGGGTAGTTTTGCAACACTTAGGACCACATGTATGAAAACTGTCGAGGTCTAAAACTCACTTTGTTTCCCATAGCAACCAATCGGAGCTCATAGCAATCAATCAGCGGCCCTTATATTTCATATATTGCTCTGGAAGAATGAGAGGGGCGCTCTGATTGGTGACTATGGGCTCTGAATGTTGCTATGGGTAACAAAGTGAATTTTAGATCTAGACAGTTTTCATTCATGTGACCCTTATAGTATGTCACAGATTCCACCATATACATGTCTGCACTCCTCCTTTAAAGGGGTGTTCCCCCAAAGCAAAGTGTCCTGCACAGGTCGACTCTCAGCTGCGAGCCGACCGTGCATGAGAATGAGAGGCCGGCGCTTGTGGCCGTCCTCTCCTTTCACTTCTATGGGAGTTCAGAATATAGAGGAGTGTGTGTGTTCAGCGATATGCGGGACCTCCCATAGAGGTAAATGGAGAGCCACAAGCACTGCCCTCCTCATTCTCATGCACGGCTGAAGCGAACAGCCACCCTGTGCAGTGCACGTCGCTTCGTGGGACACCCCTTTAAAGAGAACCTGTCACACAGGTTATACCCCCCTTTCTGAGGACAGCACAAGCTAGTGTCAGACCTGCTGTTCCCAGCGCTGTGTCCCTTATTCTGTAAGATGCTGGAGTTTTAGAGCATTTAATCCTCAAATCTTATTCATGAGCAGGTGTTAGCCCCGCCCACCAAAGGCTAGCCCCGCCCACCTGGCAGTTATTCACATGTTTCTACATATTCAAAGTAAGGGTATGTTCACACGGCGTAATTGCGGGGCGTACAGTACGCTCCGCAATTACGCCGGGTGTTCGGGAGATCGGCGCGTACTCCCGCGCCGTGGGGGGTAGGCAGCCCGCCGGCCCACAGACTGACTGTGCTCGCGGCGCGTAAGCGCCGTTAATGAATGACATGTCACTTATCTCCCCGCGCGGCGTATTGTGCGAGCAGGGAGAGGAGGCGTAATCCATAGTTCTCTATTAGAGCTATGGATTGCCGTCATGATTGGGGCACATTTTGCTCGTATTAGAGCGCAGTACACTCTCAATATGTGGTGAAATGTGCCCCAAAATAAGCCGTGTGAACATAGCCTAATAGGTTAATTAGTTGTGAGGTGGGAGGGGCATGCAAAAAACTGACTCTTTATATGACTCTCTTCTGGTTGGAAGCTGCAGATTTGAGCATTAAATACTCCAAAACTGCTGCATCTTACAGAATAAGGGACACAGCGCTGGAAGCAGCAGGTCTGACACTGCCCTGTGCTGTCCTCCGCAAGGGGGGGCATAACCTATGTGACAGGTTCCCTTTAAGTTCACACGCTGCAGTTTAAATGCAGATTTTACAGCAATTAGCAGCACAAAGTGTGAACCAGGACAGTTGGGTAGAAAGCCTGTCGCTCCATTGATGCATTATCCATTATAATGTACACAGTCAAGTCCACACAAGCAGATTTTCCACACATTTGCAAGGTGAGAGTTTCCAGTGAACAAACTCAACCTAAGCCGGATTTACTGACGCCGGCCGATGTCCTGCAGGGGCGCGACTGTGTTACCAATGCAAAATGGCCTCAGTGCTACGGACGCAGGTTGGGAGCAGTGTAGGGGTTTGTTCACACGACGTATTTGTGCTGAAGTGCGTCCTGCAAATAGGGTCAGATCATCTGGCAAGTCCAGCACTCACTGAGCGCTGTATAAAATTGATTATTTTACCATTGTATTTTTTGGTGCAATATATGCCCGTAAAAAGAAGTGACACTTTTGGGTATTGAGAAATACAAGTAGGAGGCAGAAAGCTGCCTTGTAGCATTTGTGTGTTGAAAATATCCATTGTCATTTCAACGGCGCAAACACTGGTTATTGCGCCATAATACTCTGTGTAAAGTTAGGGGCACAAGCAGAGGAAGAATCTGCACCAACATCTGCATGCAGGGCTGTGGAGTCGGAGTCGTCATAAAATGGACCGACTCAGACTCCCAAAATATATAAGTTGGTCCAGTTAGTTTGATGCAAAGAGCAATTTTATATACAGTTATCTTACCTATCTTATACATAAATGTGACTTACAAGTATTTAGCATCTGCTTAGTTCTGCAGATTCTTTCCTGTAACTGCATTGTTACTGTTTTGCTCCTAAAAATCAAAATGTTAATTTTTATTATTTTGTTAGTATTTGGGAAATCCACCTTTGGTTTTCAGCTCTGCCTGAATCCTTCTGGGCTCTGGATCAGATTCAATCGTATCTTGACCAAAATCTGATCCCAGGTCTGTTCTACACATTCAAACGATCAAAACATTGTTACCCTTTTGCTTGTCAGTGTCTGTTCTACCTTAATAGCTTGATTATTGTATCATAAAGTGATAAAAAGCTGGATGTGACCATTTTACTACAGGAAAGTTATCACTTAAACATGCGCCGTGTAGGAGCCAGAGTCACAGTCGGAGGTTTGGGAAATTGAGGAGTCGGAGTCGGGGCTTTGGCTTACCGACTCCACAGCCCTGTCTGCATGGCAGGGGTGTTACGCCTCTGCATTAAAGGGGTGCTCCCACCAGATACATTGATGGTGTATGGATAGGATATGTCATCAAGGTCTGATAGGTACAGGGCCGAGAGGCGGCACTTGCACCTATCTTGGGAACGGACCCCGCCCCTCTCCATTAAACATGAACGGGGTCAAAACCGTTCCATTGATTTCAATAGCAGTTGCGAGTACAGATGAGCAGCACCTGCCTGGACTCGGACCTCCCATTGAAATGAAAGAGATAGTCCTGGGCACCTCTCTGGTCAGAACGGTGATGCAGGGCTTGTTCCCAAGATGCCACCTCTGGGACTCCTCTACCAGACATGGCTGTATTATCCTTATCCATATGCCATTGATGGGTTTGGTGGGAACAACCCTTTAAAATCCATGCGCTGCAGAACTTTTCTGTATAGTAAGAGATGTGCTCAGATCCATGTGGTCTGAACTGTAACCAGTCCGCAGCCCTTGTGTGTGGACGCCCCTCTATAGGGGGGGGGATTCTTCAGTTTTTAAGCTTCTTTTGCTTTCATTTCTTATCAGTGCATTTCTACCAATAAAAAAAAAAAGTGTTGAGCGTTTCAGGTTATAGGCCCAAAGCCCGAGGCTGCACCACTGAGAGATCCGAATCCATTTCTATGGCAGTTCTGTATGGAGCTGAGCTCTCTCCCCTGTTTTGGGGCCACCATAGCAGAGAATGGAGAGAGCCGCAGTAGCACAGCCGTCTCTTTCCATTCCCTATTAGTGACATCTTCCAGCCACCTCTTGGGGGCGCTGTATGAGTCGGCACACACGCGCCTCCTAATGACGGCTACAGGCAGCCAGTATTCTGACCCCTAATGATGACCCATTGATTGTGACGCCTCCACCCCTGCTCTGTTTCCTTACAGCCACCAACGGACAGTACCTGCTGACCGGAGCCTATGACAACACGGCCAAAGTGTGGACGCACCCGCTGTGGTCTCCCCTGAAGACACTGGCCGGTCACGAGGGCAAAGTGATGGGACTGGACATCTCGGCGGACGGAGAGCTCATCGCCACCTGCTCCTATGACAGGACTTTTAAGCTCTGGATGGCGGAATAAAATGAGATTTAGACCAATGGACATTGAGCCGAGCAGTCGTCTGATCCTCACCGTGCGCTGGAGTACAACTCCCATCGTGCCCAGGATACAACCGCTGGAGAGAGACAGGTTGGGGGCTGCTGGTGTTGGATATGAGAGCACAACAGAGAAGAGAAAAATAAAAATCTGCTTTTATATATTTTTTTTTCCTCCCCTTTAAAATAAATTCCTTTTTCATAGTGGATTCTGTGGCGTCTCTTACTTGACAGCACAAACGTGTCTAATGTTAGGAGATGTCATTTTAAAGGGGATGCAAAAAACAGCGCCACCCCAGTCTACAGGTTAAGTGTGGTATTGCAGATCAGCACCATTCATTTTAATGAGGCAAATGTGCAATACCAGATCCAACCTGCGGACAGGGGTGGCGCTGTCACTGGAAGCAAGCAGCCATGTTGTTCTAGTCCTCGGTTATATTCGTAAAGCTGGGTCACCGTGAGATGGTAATAGGAATAGTTAACCCGTTATACTGCACAAGGTTTATTCTGAACACTGATTTAAAAGATCATCTCCTTTATAGTCGTACTTACAGGGTTTACACGTATTACAACCCCTCTCGCTGGATCCCGGCTCACTTTTTTGGGGATAGTGGGGTTCACCCTGGTCCCCAGAGTAACTTGCGAGTCCAGAAAATGGAAAAGATGAGTAGCATACTGACCACCAGCATAGTCATCATCATGTACGAAAACATCCGGAACTGGGGGTTGCGTAGACACTGCCAGGAAGAGTCGTCGGAGGGGATAGTGGTCGGGGGTGTCTGAGTTTGTTGAGTACCATACAGGGACCCCGTGTCCTGGGCGATGTTGAGGGTATAGACCGAGGGGGGACGCTGGAAGAAGTGCAGTCGCTGGGTGGGCTTCTCTGGCTCCAGTCTGAGTTGGCTGAGGATGGCCGTGTTGGTGGGAAGGTCGGTGACCACCTGGTCCAGGAGTAACGCGGTGGTTTGGCGGCACAGCGGGCAGTGCAGGCGGTTCCTCATCTGGGTGGTGAAGCTCAGGCGGGCCAGGCACTCCATGCAGAAGGTGTGCTGGCAGCTCAGGAGTTTGGGGGTCCGAAACGTGTTGTTGTATTGGTTCCAGCACACGGGACACTCAGAGTCCGAGTCGGGTTTGGAAGCGTCGGCCATTTTTCTTGGTCATTTACTACGGATTAGATGTAGATTGACCAATCGGGGTCTAAAGAGAGAAAAGTTCTGAAAAACCAAACAGGAGCAGAGACCTCCCGCCCCCGCCCGGCACAACCCCCAAAATTACCATGAACTCTGACCACAATAAAGTCCGTATCTCTGTGTCCACAGAACTTTGGACCCATCGAGTGCCGGACACTCACTACAACCATCTGCTCAGGAAGTGCGCAGCAGCGGTGTCTGCAAACAGGGGGAAGCTGCAGCGGGTGCACAGCAACGGCCAAGCCTGCAGCGGGCACTGCAGATACAGGCTCCACATAACATCACATAGGGACACCTGAGGGCCACGGGGCTCCGACACTGCTCCTGGGGGTGCCAGACCCAATACCAGAGCTGAGCCTTTCACTCATGACATGACAGTGACAAGACAGTCACACGCTCAGACCTGGGGCAAAAGGGGATGGGATAATGATGCCAACACTTGGGGGGGACAGAACTATGACGCTGACACTTGGGGGAAGGGGAGAGGGGGAAGGCAGGATAATGATGCTGACACCTGGGGAGACGAAGAATGATGATGACATTTGGGGGGAAAGGGTAATGCCGCCGACACTTGGGGGGGGGGCAGGATAATGACGCCGACACTTGGGGGGGGGGGGGGGATAATGACGCCGACACTTGGGGGGGACGGGGGGATAATGTCGCCGACACTGGGGGGGGGCAGGATAATGGCGCCGACACTTGGGGGGGGCCGGATAATGGCCCCGACACTTGGGGGGGCAGGATAATGGCGCCGACACTCGGTTGGACGGGATAATGGCGCCGACACTCGGGGGGGGGGGCGGGGGGGGGAGCATGATAATGACTCTGACACTTTTGGGGGCCGGATAATGACGCCGACACTAGGTGGGGGGGGGGCAGGAAAATGACGCTGACACTTTGGGGGGAAGATAATGACGCTGAGACTTGGGGGGAGCGGAGAATGACGCTGACACTTGGGGGGATATGATAATGACGATGACACTTTGGGGGGAAGGATAATGACGCTGACACTTGGGGGGGGGGGATAGTGACGCTGACACTTGGGGGGGCGGGATAGTGACCCAGAAACTTTGGGGGGCAGGAAAGTGACGCTGACACTTGGGGGGGCAGGCTAATGATGCTGACACTGGGGGGGCGGGATAATGACGCTGACACTGGGGGGGCCGGATAATGACGCTGACACTTTGGGGGGCCGGATAATGACGCCGACGGAGGGGTTGGGGGGGGGGGGGTGCGGATAATGACGCCGACACTTGGGGGGCAGGATAATGACGCCGACACTTTGGGGGTCAGGATAATGACGCCGACACTTTGGGGGGGGGGGTGCAGGATAATGACGCTGACACTTGGGGGGGTGGGGGGGGCGCAGGATAATGACGCTGACACTTGGGGGGCGGAAAAGTGACGCTGACCCTGTGGGGGGGGGGGGATAATAAACGCTGACACTTGGGGGGGCGGGATAGTGACGCTGACACTTGGGGGGGCGGGATAGTGACGCTGACACTTGGGGGGGCGGGATAGTGACGCTGACACTTGGGGGGCGGGATAGTGACGCTGACACTTGGGGGGCGGGATAGTGACGCTGACACTTTGGGGGGCGGATAGTGACGCTGACACTGGGGGGGCGGATAATGACGCCGACGGAGGGGTGGGGGGAGGAGGCGGTGCGGATAATGACGCAGAAACTTGGGGGGCCGGATAATGATGCTGACACTGGGGGGGCCGGATAATGACGCTGACACTTTGGGGGGCAGGATATGACGCTGACACTGGGGGGGCCGGAAAATGACGCCGACGGGGGGGGGGGGCGGTGCGGATAATGACGCTGACACTTTGGGGGGCCGGATAAGGACGCGGCCACTGGGGGGGGGGGGGGCGCAGGATAATGACGCTGACACTTGGGGGGCGGGATAGTGACGCTGACACTTTGGGGGCCGGATAATGACGCCGACACTTGGGGAGGGGGGGGGCAGGATAATGACGCGGGACACTTGGGGGTCGGGATAATGGCGCTGACACTTGGGGGGCAGGATAATGACGCTGACACTTTGGGGGCCGGGAAAATGACGCTGACACTTGGGGGGCAGGATAATGGTGCTGACACTTGGGGGGCAGGATAATGACGCTGACACTTGGGGGGCAGGATAATGACGCTGACATTTGGGGGGGGCAGGATAATGACGCTGACACTTGGGGGGCAGGATAATGACGCTGACACTTGGGGGGCGGGATAATGACGCTGGCCCCTCAGATAACAGAAGTTAATTACTAATAGATTGGGGAGTCTTGAGCAGTCCTCGTACCCCGCACTCCCCGGAGTCTTGGGCTTGGAGGATCCTGTGGTTGCGGATCCGAGCCCTGGGGCAGCAGGATCTCTCCCGTCTCGGGGATGAGGGTAAACATTGTGTGTGACTTCCGTGTACAGAAGACAATGCTGCTCCCTCATATAACTACAGATCTGGGGCAATATTTGGTGCCACCTGGAGTAATCGATTCTATTGTGATTGGTCCTTAACCCTTTCTTCATATTTCAGATTCCCAGGAGATGAGCTCATGATGGTGGTGGGGGGGGGGGGGGGGGGGGAGGGCAGGGGCTGGCGGTCACACATCTAGTACCATGCAGCTAGTGTTCTCTGTGATCAGCCAGTGTAAAGGCAGATCAGCAGCCCCAGATACAACCTGTGCACTGGGGCGGTGTGAGGATCACTCACCTGCATGGATATAAATGCCTCAAATATGGGGCATCATTTAGTGATCACTTATCCCCCCTAAAGAACACCACAGCCAAAAACTGGCAGATAACAGGGAACAATAGATCGCATTCACTCCCAAACCTGACAGGGCTGATAACAGGGAGCAGCAGCTTCACTCACACTGTACTTGCTGCAGCCTTAGCTCCCTGCATTATACATGGAGAAGAGCAATGCGGCTCCTAGATCTGCTCCAACAACAACCCCCATCATCCACTACACAGGATCATAGCACATATCCACGTACCTGGAGCCGCGCTCATGTCTGCAGACGCTCACCCCCAGGTAAATCTCAGGAAGCAATCTCTGCAGTCACCTCCGGGCCACTGGCAGGTAAAGGGTTAAACGGAGAGTCGCCGAGGCCCCTAAAGTGGAGAAAGGAGAGCGAGAGCCGGAGGTGAGGAGAGCGAAGAGGGAATGTCTGAAGCTGCAGGTAACAGCAGCAGGTGAGGGAGGCAGCACGGGGCGGGAGCAGCTCAGGTGTGTGCCTGTGGATTATCCTGTGTGATACCGTCTGTGAGCCGTTATCTAATCCTACCTGTGTGATACCGTCTCTGAGCCGTTATCTAACCCTATCCTGTGTTCCGTTGCTGAGCCGTGTATCTAATCCTATCCGGTGTGATACCGTTTTGTTTTAGCCGGTACAAAATCCTACCCTTGGTACCGTCTGCTGACTGCTGTATCAAACCTATCCTGTGGGATACTGTTGCTGAGCCTGATCTAATTTTCCCTGTGTGAACGTCTGCTGAGCTGTGTATTAATCTACCCTGTGTGATACTGTTTATGTACTAATCCTATCCTGTAAAATAGGGAAAAAAAAAAGGGACCCGGCGCCTTTTTGCAAAAAAAAAAAAAGCCGGCAAAGGCTTTTACATTAAAAAATTTTTTTATTCTTAAAAATACAAGGTGTTGGGGCTTGTTCACACGACGTTTTTTATCCGTTTTGAATGCGTTTTACGGATCCTTTTTTTAAACCCGCGAAAACTGGGTGCAAAATGCAAATCAAAAAACAAACCAGAAAACCAAAAGTGATCCTTTTTTGGGTGGTATTTATGCGTTTGGGCGGTTTTACGGATCCTTTTTGGTCCGTTTTTTCAAGCTTTATTTAAATCAACCTATCAAACTGCAATTTTTTAAAAATAATATAACCTAACAATGACCAAGAAAAAACCCTTTTTTACCTAGTGTCATCAGCTGTACATAACCTATGTTTTTGAAGGGGGGTTTTTTTTTTTTTTAAAAAATAGTTTTTTAAAAAAAAGAAAAAAAAAAAAAAAAAAAAAACAAACATATAAACTAAAAATTTTAAACTAAAATAATTTATATTTATATAAAAAATAATATATAAAAATTTTTTTAAAAATAAAAAATTTTAATATTATTTATATAAATAAAATTTTTAAATTTTTTTATATACATTTATATATAAATTATATAAAAAATTTTTTAAAAAAATTTTTTAAAACTAAATAAACCCAAACATAAAATTTTAAAATTTAAATTAATTTAAATCCCCAATGCTTTTTCGGATGGTTTTTGGCATCGAAAGCGGACCAAAACCACCCAAAAGTAGCTGCGCTTTTTGGATCCGCTTTCCCCGGGGCCAAAACCCTCCATTATTTCCTATGGGGATTTCTTTTGCGTAAAACCAAGAAAATTGAAGCAATCCTTTTTAAAGGACCGAAAAGCGGAGCGCGAAAAGCGCATCGGCGATCATCGTGTGAAAAACGATGCGCTTTTGCCCTTTTAAAAGAATTTTAATCAATTGCAATTGTAGATCCCCTTTTTAGGACCCCTTTTAAAAAGGTCCGTAAAACGGGGCACAAAAACGGGTGAACAACCCTACCTCGCAAGATTAAAAACAAAACAGAGCAATTTTGTTTTTAATCTTGCGAGAGTAACACCTTGTATTTTTAAGAATAAAAACTTTTTTTAATGTAAAAGCCTTTAGCTCAGGCTTTTTTTATTGCACGTGCGCCGGGTCCATTTTTTCTTTCCCCATTTTGGCGTCATCTCCCACCGGCCACGGAGCGGAGTTACAGAGCCAGCGGGGTGCCGTACAAAAGGGGACGGAATACAAATAGCCCCGGAAATGCTTATGAGTGTTGTGCCTCTATAATATAAGCGCAACACCCCAAGGTGAGAATCCAATTGTATTCATCACTCATCTTTATTCCTCAACAGTATAACACTATTGTGGGCCCCCTCTCTTTTTCTTTTCTTTGCATAATCCTATCCTGTGTGATACCGTCTGCTGAGCTGTGTATCTAATCCTATCCTGTGTGATACCGTCTGCTGAGCCGTGTATCTAATCCTATCCTGTGTGATACCGTCTGCTGAGCCGTGTATCTAATCCTATCCTGTGTGATACTGTCTGCTGAGCTGTGTATCTAATCCTATCCTGTGTGATACCGTCTGCTGAGCTGCGTATCTAATCCTATCCTGTGTGATACTGTCTGCTGAGCTGTGTATCTAATCCTATCCTGTGTGATACCGTCTGCTGAGCTGTGTATCTAATCCTATCCTGTGTGATCCTGTCTGCTGAGCTGTGTATCTAATCCTATCCTGTGTGATACTGTCTGCTGAGCTGTGTATCTAATCCTATCCTGTGTGATACCGTCTGCTGAGCCTGTATCTAATACTATCCTGTGTGATACTGTCTGCTGAGCTGTGTATCTAATCCTATCCTGTGTGATACTGTCTGCTGAGCTGTGTATCTAATCCTATCCTGTGTGATACTCTCTGCTGAGCTGTGTATCTAATCCTATCCTGTGTGATACTGTCTGCTGAGCTGTGTATCTAATCCTATCCTGTGTGATACCATCGGCTGAGCTGCTGTATCTAATCCTATCCTGACTGCCTGCCAATATCTAAGCCTGTTGTATGTGATACTATCTACTGACACGGTGTATCTCAGCCTTAAAAGGAAGGAAGAATAAAAAAAGGGGGGGAGAGAGATGGCGCTCTATGTGAAGATCCGTCTATAGCAGTTTAAAAACACTTGAAATAAGTCTTAGGGTGCTCACCTTTGGTCGTTGTGCACAGTATTGTAGAGGCACAACACTCATATGAATATTACAGAGGCTCAGACAGAGCCTCGAGAAAACGGCAGCCGCTTCCTCCTCTCCTCCGAATCCACAAATGTGGGGGACGGGTACAACGTAGAATAATGCACAAAATGCGATGGACTGGGCGCTCGTCTTTGAATCAGACCTCGTGGAGGGTACCGTTGAATAAAAACTTATGTTTATTCCATGTAAAATGCAAAAGGTATTAACCTCAGATAAACTGCAACACACAAACGCGTTTCCGTGCCCTGACGCATTCTCAAATGATACAGTTCACAAACAAAGACTACAGAGAAAACCATTATTTAAAAGAGGTCATATCTGATGGTTCACTGTTCGCCCAATCAGCGTCTTATGCAGATTCTAAAAAAAACCTCCCCAGGAAAGGAAGAGCCATAACAATTTTAACAGGGATAGAATGAGTTGTAGCAAGTTGGCTAGTTGAAATGGAGGGAAATTTAAATTGCCCAATAAAACACGGAGCTACTCCCCTCTCTTAGATTTCTATGGGGAGTAAACATCCAATGAAAAAAGTAGAATGTACTGGGCCTATGATTGGTTGAACAGCGGAGGGAAAGTTAAATCAGCCAATCAAAGATCGTTTTTTTAATACAATATTGTACTGTGCAGAACGAGACGGCGTCTATTGTGCATAAGACAGCCGTGCGCTCCCAGCCTCAAGAGACACTAAAATATGTGCAGGTCTTGCTGCATTTGTGTAAGCAAGGGCTTGCTGAAGAGACACTAAAATATGTGCAGGTCTTGCTGCATTTGTGTAAGCAAGGGCTTGCATTATTCAGCCTTAAAAGGAAAACACTATTTGCAAAACAAATTGGTAAAGAGTTGTTAGGATTTGGCACTAGACTGGAACTACTAAAGAACAGGGGATTTATTAAAATAAAATCAGTGACATGGACAACGCGTTTCATGCTCTCCGCGCTCCCTCAGGTCCAATCCGAGGAATGAGAAAAGTAAATCCATTCGCTAAAAATTATGAAAATTTGAATGGATTTATATACATACATATATAGATTTATATATATGACCTCTGAAGAAGCGCAGGTTTTTGGCGCGAAACGCGTAAGGTTTTAAAGGTGTCTGTTTTTAATTGTGTGAAGGTGAAATATTCCTCCACATGTTTAGAAATAAACACTTCCATTAATCGTGGAGCTGTCCTACACCTGTTTGCATACGAGCGCCGCGGTTCTGGCTATATATATATATATATATATATATATATATATATATAATATATATATAATATATATATATATATATATATATATATATAATATATATATATATATATCTATATATCATATTAGTATCAGAGAAGATTTGGCACCACTTACAGCACTGGGGCAAGGTGCCCTAGGCAAATAAGACACAAAGCCGTGTCAGCTGACAGACAGTGAGGGGCATCACATGAGCCTTCCAAATTCTCCTCAGTACTTACGGCAGGATCCTCCTGGGCTTGGGGCCAATGACTCCAACTATGATATTATTAAGGGCAGTTGTGTCTAAGCCTGAAACGCGTCGGCCTGCCGCTTTCTCTTGCTCAGGATTCTGGATGTTTTGGATTTTATCCTCTCTTTTCGGAATACTCGCCATTGCTTTTTATGGGATTTGACGCCACTTTTGTCTACAGTGTCCGTCCTGCACTGGCTCCGGCCGTTCCCACAGCAGAGGAATCGGTGAGACTTTTCTTAAATGGCTCCATAGGCTCGTGCCTCTCCTTATAAAAAAAAAAAACTAACTTTATAAAAGTTTTTTTTAATAATTCTAAGGTAATTGTGTGTGACCAGCAATTCCCTACAGAACAGAATGGTCACGATCTGGAGCCCTCATCCCCCAGGATGGTCAACCACAAGCCACAATGCAGCCGCCTCATACAGGGGGACGACTACTTAACCTAAAGGAGAGCTCGGTGCAATGCACCATGGGAAAAATATGCAAATCTGAAGGCTACGGTACATCAGTTGTGCCCTAGTTCCAGAGTTGTGGGGTGAGCACGTAGTCTCCTCACCCAAGAGCACAAACGCGTTTTGAGCCAAAAGACTCCTGCAACCAGAGGCAGAACTTGAAGCTTCTGGGGCCCCTCAGTTACCATGTTCCATTGACAAGGCTGTGGCAGAAGGGCTATTGGGGCCCCCTCAGACTGCAGGGTCCGGTAGCGACTGCTACCTCTGCACTCCCTGTAGCTGTGCCCCTGCCTGCAACGCTCCAGGACAAGTGGGCCCATCTCATCGAAGCTACAGGAGGCTCAGTTGATGCATTGGTGATGGGACCGAGCGCCGCCCTGGAGGTCTAAAACGCGGTTGGCGCTCGAGAGAGAGCAGGGTCTCCTGGAGACCCAACATTGTGGCCGGTTTCATGTGTATCTTTTTTCGGTATAGTCCAGTGCACACACGTGGCCTATAAATCCCATCTTGGGAGCCTCAGGCGACATCACATGTGACGCCTCTGCTCTGCTGACTCCATACTTCCATTTACTGTCAGTCTAGTCCCATCTTCAGAGAACAGAGCGGTAATCCTGTCCTTACCTACTATTGTCAGAACACCACCCCGCAGATCAGCTCTCTTCCTCACAGCAGCAGTAAAGTGAGACCAGTCGGCCCGGCCGGAAAGTCGTCTCCTCATTATCGGAGCTAAAGAAGAACAAGAGGTCATAGTTATGTTTTAATTACATAGGAAATGTGAAATAAAAAGATTCTGCCCAAAAATCTAAAACATGTTTTTTTTTCAGAAACATTGGGCCTAATTTAATAAAACTGTCTTAAAGTAAGACTTTACTTGTTTCCACAGCAACCAGAGCCCATAGCAACCAACCAGAGCCCATAGCAACCAATCAGAGCTCATAGCGCCAATCATAGCTCATAGCAACAGATCAGAGCTCATAGCAACCAATCAGAGCTCATAGCGACCAATCAGAGCCCATTGCGACCAATCAGAGCCCATAGCGACCAATCAGAGCCCATTGCAACCAATCAGAGCCCATAGCAACAAACAGAGCTCCGCTTTCATTTTTCCAGAACAGTATAATAAATGAAAGCTGAGCTCTGCTTGGCTGCTTTGGACTCTGGTTGCTGTGGCAACAAGGAAAATCTTACTGTAAGGCTATGTTCACACAGTGTTTTTGGACGAGGTTTTCGGAGCATTTACTCGCCCAAAACCTCGTCCAAACCACATCAAAACTTCGCCTGAAACACGCTTCTTCAGACGAGGTTCTTGACGAGGCTTTGATCAGGTTTTGGATCAGGTTTTCACCCATACAAATGAATAGCCAGGACAAAAACGGCGCCAAAAACTGCACCTACAACACGCTTCAAGAATTGACATGACACTTCTTTTTCATTGATTCCAAAGAAGCGTGTAAAAACCTCGTCGTGTGTGAACTACAACGAGGTTTTACATAGGAATCAATGAAATGAACCGGGGGCGTTTTGGACGAGGTTTTGGGCGATGAATCGCTATGAAAACCTCGTCCAAAACCTCATTCAAAAACGCCGTGTGAACATGCCCTAAGGCCCTGTTCACACGACGGATTTGGCCGCGGGTTCCAACGCATTTTCCGCGGCCATAACCGCAGCCAAATCGCGCCTACTTTATTAACATGATTTCCTATGGGAAACCGCGTTAATATTCACACGCCGCGGGTTTGGCTGGGCTTCGGGGCCGCGGCCAAACCCGCGCGTGTGGAGAACTCTCCTGTCAATTCTTGACAGGTAGAGGTCTGCGCGGCGGCCGCGGGTGGTGCTTCCGCGGGCGTCGCCGTGGGTGATGCGCGGCTGGGCCACAGCTCGCGGCGCGGTTTGCCCCCTGCTATTAATTTGCATGGGGGCAAACCCTCGGTGCAAACCGCGCCCCTAACCACGCCCCACCCGCGCCGCAAATCCGCATCGGGAGACACGAGTTTGCGGCGAAGTTCGACGAGGTTTTGGCCACGATACCCGCGGCCAAAACCGCCGTGTGAACGGGGCCTAAGACTGTTTAGGTAAATCAGGCCCATAGCACATAGCACATCGATGGTTCTGATCGATAGATTAAGCCACCAAAGTCTGAGAGATGCAATTCTTACCTTTGGGAACAGGCCCCTGAAAGTGTCGGCTTAGAATGGAGTCAGGCTTGTGCACGACTCTCCATTCTGTTCTATAGGAGTTCTGAGTACGACCAAACACCACACCCCTGTATTGGGAACTCCCTTAGAGGAGAATGGAGAACACAGCGCTCCCCTGTACTGGGAACTCCCATAGAAAAGAATGGAGAGAACACAGCGCTACCCTGTACTGGGAACTCCCATAGAGCAGAATGGAGAATACAGCGCTCCCCTGCACTGGGAACTCCCATAGAACAGAATGGAGAACACAGCACTCCTGTGTACTGGGAACTGCCATAGAACAGAATGGAGAGAACACAGCGCTCCCCTGCACTGGGAACTCCCATACAGGAGAATGGAGAACACAGCGCCCCCCTGTACTGGGAACTCCCATACAGGAGAATGGAGAACACAGCGCTCCACTGTACCGGGAACTCCCATAGAAAAGAATGGAGAACACAGCGCTCCCTGTACTGGGAACTCCCATAGAGGAGAATGGAGAACACAGCGCTCCCTGTACTGGGAACTCCCATACAGGAGAATGGAGAACACAGCGCTCCCCTGTACTGGGAACTCCCATAGAGGAGAATGGAGAACACAGCGCTCCCCTGTACTGGGAACTCCCATAGAGGAGAATGGAGAACACAGCGCTCCCCTGTACCGGGAACTCCCATAGAACAGAATGGAGAACACAGCGCTCCCCTGTACCGGGAACTCCCATAGAACAGAATGGAGAACACAGCGCTCCCCTGTACTGGGAACTCCCATAGACGAGAATGGAGAACACAGCGCTCCCCTGTACTGGGAACTCCCATAGAACAGAATGGAGAACACAGTGCTTCCCTGTACTGGGAACTCCCATAGAACAGAAGGCAGAACACAGCGCTCCTGTGTACTGGGAACTCCCATAGAACAGAATGGAGAGAACACAGCGCTCCCCTGCACTGGGAACTCCCATAAAACAGAATGGAGAACACAGCGCTCCCCTGTACTGGGAACTCCCATAGAGGAAAATGGAGAACACAGCGCCCCCTGTACTGGGGAACTCCCATACAGGAGAATGGAGAACACAGCGCCCCTCTGTACCGGGAACTCCATAGAACAAAAATGGAAACACAGCGTCCCCTGTACCGGGAACTCCCATAGAACAGAATGGAGAACACAGCGCTCCCTGTACCGGGAACTCCCTAGAACAGAATGGAAAACACAGCGCTCCCTGTAACCGGGAACTCCATAAACAGAATGGAGAACACAGCGCTCCCTTTACTGGGAACTCCCATAGAACAGAATGGAGAACACAGCGCTCCCCTGTACTGGGAACTCCCATACAGGAGAATGGAGAATACAGCGCTCCCCTGCACTGGGAACTCCCATAGAACAGAATGGAGAACACAGCGCTCCCCTGTACTGGGGACCCCCATAGAACAAAATGGAGAACACAGCGCCCCCCTGTACGGGGAAAACTCCCATAGAACGGGAATGGAGAATACAGCGCTCCCCTGTACTGGGAACTCTCATAGAACAGAATGGAGAACACAGCGCTCCCCTGTACTGGGAACTCCCATAGAACAGAATGGAGAACACGTGCAGGGAGAATAAAAAAAGGGGGGAGAGAGATGGCGCTCTATGTGAAGATCCGTCTATAGCAGTTTAAAAACACTTGAAATAATTATTAGGGTGCTCACCTTTTGGTCGTTGTGCAAAGTATTTTAGAGGCACAACTCATATGAATATTACATAGGCTCTGTTGAGCCTCGAGAAACGGCAAGGCCCTTAGTCCCTCCTCCGAATCCAAAAGGTGGGGGACGGGTTTCAACGTTTGAAAATGCACAAAATGCGATGGACTGGGGCTCGTCTTTGAATCAGACCTCTGGAGGGTACCGTTGAATAAAAACTTATGTTTATTCCATATAAAATGCAAAAGGGTTTAACTCAGATAAAAAATGCAAACACACAAACGCGTTTCGTGCCCCGAACCGGCACTTTCTCAAATGATACAGTGTCACATAACAAAGACTAAAGAAGAAAACCCTTATTTAAAACGGAGGGTCATATCTGATTGGTACACATGTTCCCCAATCAGCGCTCTTATTGCATATTCTTAAAAAAAAAAAAAAAAAAACTCCCCAGGAAAGGAAAGAGCCAATAACAAATTTTAAATTCAGGGGATAGGAATAGAGATTGTAGCAAGTTTGGGTAGTTGAAAAAGGAGGGAAATTTAAAATTTCCAATAAAAACACCGGAGCTCTACTTCCCTCCTTTTGATTTCTATGGGGAGTAAACATCCAATGAAAAAAGTAGAATGTACTGGGCCTATGATTGGTTGAACAGCGGAGGGAAAGTTAAATCAGCCAATCAAAGATCGTTTTTTAATACAATATTGTACTGTGGAGAACGAGACGGCGTCTATTATGCATAAGACAGCCGTGCGCTCCCAGCCTCAAGAGACACTAAAATATGTGCAGGTCTTGCTGCTTTGTAAAGCAAGAGCTTGCTGGGGAAAGGGAACATATGTACAGAAAAAGGAAACATAATTACATTTTTTTCTTTATGTAATTATGTTTTCCTTTTCTGTAACATATGTTCCTTTCCCCAGCAAGCTCTTGCTTTTACAAATGCAGCAAGACCTGCAACATATTTTAGTGTCTCTTAAGGCTGGGAGCGCACGGCTGTCTTATGCATAATAGACGCCGTCTCGTTCTCCACCCGTACAAAAATTTTATTAAAAAACGATCTTTGATTGGCTGATTTAACTTTCCCTCCGCTGTTCGACCAATCATAGGCCCAGTACATTTACTTTTTTCATTGGATGTTTACTCCCCATAGAAATCTAAGGAGGGGGGTACTCCGTGTTTTATTGGGCAATTTTTAAATTTCCCTCCATTTCAACTAGCCAACTTGCTACAATCTCTATTCCTATCCCCTGAATTTAAAATTTGTTATTGGCTCTTTCCTTTCCTGGGGAGTTGTTTTTTTTTTTTTTTTTAAAAACCTGAAAATAAGAGCGTGATTGGGGAACAGGGTGTACCCAATCAATATGACCCTCCTTTTTAAATAATGTTTTTTTCTTTAGTCTTTGTTAGTGACACGTATTTTTAAAAAAGTCCCGGGTTTCGGGGCCACGAAACCGTTGTGTGTGTTGCTTTTTTAATGCTGAGGTTAAAAAACCTTTTGCATTTTAATGGAATAAACATAATTTTTTTATTCCAACGGTACCCTCCAGGGGTTTCTGATTCAAAGCCGAGCGCCCGGTCCATCGCTTTTTTTTGCTTTAAATTCTAGAATGGAGAACACAGCCTCCCCTGTTTCTGGGGAAATCCCCTAAACAAAAATGGAGAACACAGCGCTCCCCGTACTGGGAACCCCATAAACAGGGAAGGAAAAACACACGCTCCCCTTTCCGGTTTACCCCGTATTCTAAACGCCCGTGAAAAAGTCGGTTTTGGGAGAAAGGGAAACATTAATTAAATTTTTTGAGTAAAGCACAAACCCATTCCCAAATCGCCCCCCGCCGGGCCCCATAAACCCGATATAAATTTCCCTTCTATCAACAGATAAGGGGAACGGAGCAGAAGCCGCTACTCTGGCTCCACCTACAGGAAACCCTGTAAACTGCACAGAGCACCGAAACCTAAACCTGACCACGGAGCAGGAGCGGCCGACGTCCCCTCATCTATGGATGGAACTGGAGAAGTGTGATATGAACTGGTGATCCCAGCACAGAACACTGCGAAACCAGTCACTGACCAGTGAGAAACGGCTGATAACAGGGAGCAATAGATAAAAAAACATAGGGTAATAGAACAATGACACTTGGGGGGGACAGGATAATGACGCTGACACTTGGGGACAGGATAATGACGCTGACACTTGGGGGCGGGATGATGACGCTGACACTTGGGGGGACAGGATAATGACGCTGACACTTGGGGGCAGGATGAATGACGCTGACACTGGGGGGCAGGATAATGACGCTGATATTGGGGGCAGGATAATGACGCTGACACTTGGGGGGCAGGATAATGCCGCTAAAAACTTGGGGGGGCAGGAATAATGGCCTGACAACTTGGGGGGGCAGGATAATGACGCTGACACTTGGGGGAGGGGGATAATGGCGCTGACACTTGGGGGGCAGGATAAAGGCGCTGACACTTGGGGGGGCGGGAAATAATGGCCCGCTAAACCTTGGGGGGCGGGATAATGACGCTGACACTTGGGGGCAGGATAATGACGCTGACACTGGGGGGGCAGGATAATGATGCTGACACTTGGGAGGGCAGGATGATGACGCTGACACTTGGGGGGGGCAGGATGATGACGCTGACACTTGGGGGCAGGATACTGACACTGACACTTGGGGGGCAGGACAGTGACGCTGACACTTGGGGGCAGGATGATGACGCTGACACTTGGGGGCAGGATGATGACGCTGACACTTGGGGGCAGGACAGTGACGCTGACACTTGGGGGCAGGATGATGACGCTGACACTTGGGGGCAGGATAATGACGCCGAACACTTGGGGGCAGGATAATGCTGCTGACACTTGGGGGGGACAGGAAATGACGCTGACACTTGGGGGGCAGGATAATGACGTGACACTTGGGGGCGGATAAGATCAGACACTTGGGGGCAGGAAATGACGCTGCCCTTTGGGGGGTGCAGGATAATGACGCTACACTTGGGGGGGCAGGAAAATGACACACACTTGGGGCCGGATAATGACAGTGACACTTGGGGCAGATAATGACACTGACACTTGGGGCAGGATGATGACGCTGACACTTGGGGGGGCAGGATGATGACGCTGACACTTGGGGGCAGGATGAAGACACTGAAACTTGGGGGCAGGATAATGACACTGAAACTTGGGGGCAGGATAATGGCGCTGACACTTGGGGGGGCCGCGACAATGACACTGACACTTGGGGGGCAGGACGATGTGGCATATAAGCACTGACATACGCCTTGTTTGATTTGCTTTAGAGATTTCCCTAACAAATTAGCTCGGCTCCCGAGACATTACTGTGCCGCTGCTGCTGATACAAAGTGGAAGTGTCATGTCCTCTTCATTCTGAAAATCCGGCACCTGTAGGACCCTGATATATGGCGGTATTATTATATCTCCAGCTCTACTATGTAGGTTACCTGATATATGGCGGTATTATTATATCTCCAGCTCTATATGTGGGTTCCCTGATATATGGCGGTATTATTATATCTCCACTCTACTATGTGTGTTCCCTGATATATGGCGGTATTATTATATCCAGCTCTACTATGTGGGTCCCCTGATATATGGTGTATTATTATATCTCCAGCTCTACTATGTGGTTCCCTGATATATGGCGGTATTATTATATCTCCAGCTCTACTATGTGGGTCCCTGATAATTATGGCGGATTATTATATATCTCCAGCTCTACTATGTGGGTTCCCTGATATATGGCAGTATTTTTATATCTCCACTCTACTATGTGGGTTCCCTGATATATGGTGGTATTTTTATTATATCTCCAGCTCTTCTCTGTGGGTTCCCTGATATATGGTGGTATTATTATATCTCCAGCTCTACTATGTGGGTTCCCTGATATATGACGGTATTATTATATCTCCAGCTCTACAAATGTAGGTTCCCTGATATATGGCGGTATTATTATATCTCCAGCTCTACTATGTAGGTTACCTGATATATGGCGGTATTATTATATCTCCAGCTCTACTATGTGGATTCCCTGATATATGGCGGTATTATTATATCTCCAGCTCTACTATGTAGGTTCCCTGAAATATGGCGGTATTAATTATATCTCCAGCTCTATATGTGGGTTCCCGATAAAATGGCAGTATTATATCTCCATCTCTACTATGTTTGTTCACTGATTTATGTCAGTATTTTTATATCTACAGCTCTACTATGTGGGATCCCTGATATATGGCGGTATTATTATTTCTCCAGCTCTACTATGTGGCTTATCTGATATAAGGTGGTATTATATATCTCCAGCTCCACTATGTGGGTTCCCTGATATATGGCGGTATTATAATAATCCCACTCCACTATGTGGGTTCCCTGATATATGGCGGTATTATTATATCTCCAGCTCTACTATGTAGGTTCCCTGATATAGGATGGCATTATTATATCTCCAGCTCTATGTGGGTTCTCTGATATATGGCGGTATTATTATATCTCCAGCTCTACTATGTAGGTTCCCTGATATATGACGGTATTATAGTCGATCCTTAGTGGGGGATATGCACACCCCCTTGACCAGTCTGATTCTCTGCTGCTTTGACTCCAGGTCGATATTTGCATCCTTCCATCCTCTTGCGTATGACGGATACAGAAGTAGATAATAAGATCTTGTGCGGCGATGAATATAATGTGCGGTGTCATTGTCACCGTGAAACGTGATCCTGTGTCACCGTATGAAGCCACGCCAGCAAAAGTAAGTAAATAGTGTTACTAGGTGCAGTGTGAACACAGACCTGATGAGCCTGTAACCGAGCCCTCCGTCGCCTTCGGAGCTGCTCCCGGTACCACAGTCCTGTGCTGAGGAGGACAAGGCCAAGCATCCCTCAGGGTCTGAGGAACCTTCATCAGAACCTCCTGGGGCTCGAGCAGAACTTCTACCTTCAAGTATTTCTGCTCTTAGGATGTTAGGACATCGGCAATGCCAGGTTTTCTGAAGAGCCGCAATCCTCGGGACACTTTCTTCTGAAGGTCCCTGTAGAAGGTTCTTGGCGAGCAGCAGTTGAACGTCCATCCTTCAAGGTCTAAGGAACATTCTTCAGAACCTCACAGATTCAACAAGAACTTCAGGTATTTCTGGTCTTAAAATGTAAGATCCTTGGGACACTTTCTTCTGAAGTTCCCTGTAGAAAGTGCATGGGAACCACCAGTTGAACATCCATCCTTCAAGGTCTTAGGAACCTACATCAGAACCTCTCAGACTCGGCAAGAACTTCAGGTATTTCTGGTCTTCAGACGCAAGATCCTTGGGACGCTTTCTCCTAAGTTGCCTGTAGAGGAAGGGTCTTGGGTGGGCCATGGAGCTGGAGTATTTGGTGCCTGAGTGCCCTATCTGCTTTGCGACCTATGACAATGTCTTCAGGACCCCCCTGCTCCTCCAGTGCTCACACACCTTCTGCATGGAGTGCTTGTCCAAGCTTTGTGTATTCCAAAAGGAGCTGGAAACGTTCTGCTGCCCCATGTGCAGGGCTGTCATCACCATCCCACCAGGGGGCATACCTCAGCTGCCCCCCAACATGAACATTGTATCCCGATTCCCACCATGGATGGGTGAGCTCCAGAAAGTGTGGATGGAAGGGTCAAAACTGTGCTGGAAGAAGGAATGCGGCCACAACTGTGTCACGAGCACACAAAACACGCTGTCTCATTACCCTCCGGGGCAGGAAGACAACATGGTCATCAGCGTCTATCTCCTGGGTGCTGCTCCACCTTGTTTCCCACAGACTGGAGACCTGGTGGTGGTTCCTCGACAGCCTCATTATCATCGGTGCAACCTCGTGTTACGCAATTATGGTTGCATCTTGTGGGTCTTCATCTGCTGCATCCTCCTTCTGTTTTTTCATGGTGTTTTTCCCAACATATCTGCGACTTTAACGCTGTGGTGGTCAAACATTTTCCATCTGGGAACCCAAGCAAGCTTGGACTGGGCCACAGGAAAGAACACCGATGGGCCCCTGGGGATGGCAGGTCTGGGCTCCTCTTCAGGGAGAGAGGCAGAAGGCAGTAGCTGTAGGGTGGGTCCCAAGAATAAACTCCAGAGGTGGATCCCAAGAATCAATTCCACTGGTGGGCGCCAAGAACCATCTCCACTAGTGGGCGCCAGGAATCAACCCCACTGGTGGGCCCCAAAAATTAACCCCACTGGTGGGCTCCAAGAACCAACCTCACGGGTGAGCCCCAATAACCAACCTCACTGGTGGGCCCCAAGACCCAACCTCACGGGTGGGCCCCAAGAACCAACCTCACTGGTGAGCCCCAATAACCACCCTCACTGGTGGGCCCCAAGAATCATCTCTACTGGTGGGTCCCAAGAATCAACCTCACTGGTGGGTCCCAAGAATCAACTTCACTGGTGGGCGCCAAGAATCATCTCCACTGTTGGACCCCAGATCCCTAAGGATGACACTGAACCCTTGAGTATTTCTCTTATGAAGGCCAAAGAACCAAATGTGGACCAACATCTTAGACATATCTGACTGACAGATCTCTTTGATCATCCTACATTTTATAAATGGTATGGTCCAAGTAGGGAGAATCCATTACTGCAGTTCATATCCCATTCCTTTCATATTCTTGTGCAATTAACTTTTGTGCGTTTGACTCGACTATTATGTTACTCCATGGAAAAATATATAAAAAGTGTTATTTTACCGAATTTGCACCAAATTTAAACAAATTTTGTAAAATTAAATAAAAATTATGCACCTGCGCTATTTTGCAGAATATTCCTTCTGTCATGTACATTCTGTACAGACCTGGTATTGGATGGTATTGGGTTTTTTATTCCAGGTAAAAAAATATGAATATTTTCCTGTATCTTTGGAACGTAAAGTTTGCTAACAACTCTGTGGAAACCCCTTAACTTAAAGGGCCTGTCCCTGTCCATATTAGGAGGTCATACACCAGGGTCCTCAGCCTGCGGCTGCCTTCTAGGAGCCACAATAGACAACTGCTCTAGTAAACTGCAGTGTTAGGTAATACTATACTTCTCCTGTAGGGAGCGCCACATTGGAAATGTACGGCCTATGGTTAAAACAGTTGATCTTTGTGGTGTGTCTTCTCCTAGAGGATGATACAGCTCCTTTAATGGCACCATAAAGGGGTCATCTAGGCTTCAATGCTGCCCTGACCATGACCATCACCATGACACCCCCTCAGCCCTGATATTAATGGTTCCATCAAAATTATCAACTCCATTTCTGAGCAAGGTCCAGACTGGCCAACAGAGGGAGCAGAGGAAACTCCCAATGGGCCACTGGATATGGTGGGCTTAGGGCTGCTTTTTAAGGAGAAAGGCAGAGAAAGAGGCATGTGGAGTATGTGCACTCATCTACAATAGTGGTAGGGTGGGCCCCGAGAATCAGCTCCACTGGTGGCCCTAAGATTTAATTCCACAGGTAGGTATTAAGAATCAGCTCCAGTGGTGGGCCCCAAGAATTAATTCCACTGGTGGCCCCCAGAATCAGCTCCACTGGTGGAACCCCAAGAATCAGCTCCACTGGTGGCCCCCATGAAACAGCGCCACTGGTGGCCCCAATAATCACCTCCACTGTTGAGCCCGAAGAATCAGCATCACTGGTGAGTCCAAATAATCACCTTCACTGGTGTGCCCCACGAATCAGTTCCACTGGTGGCCCCAAGAATCACCTCCACTGGTGGGCCCCAAGAATCACCTCCACTGGTGGGCCCCAAGAATCACCTCCACTGGTGGGCCCCAAGAATCACCTCCACTGGTGGCCCCAAGAATCATCTCCACTGGTGGCCCCAAGAATCACCTCCTCTGGTGGGCCCCAAGAATCATCTCCACTGGTGGCTCCAAGAATCATCTCCACTGGTGGCCCCAAGAATCGGCTCCACTGGTGGAACCCCAAGAATCGGCTCCACTGAGTGGACACCAAGAAATCCGGTCTTTACTGATGGAACCCCAAGAATCGATCTCCACTGGTGGCCCCAAGACCCGACTCCAGTGGTGGCCCCAAGAATCGACTCCACTGGTGGCCCCAAGAATCATCTCCACTGGTGGCCCAAGAATCATCTCCACTGGTGGCCCCTAAGAAATCTCTCACTGGTGGGCCCCAAGAATCATCTCCACTGGTGGGCCCCAAGAATCATCTCCACTGGTGGGCCCAAGTAATCATCTCCACTGGTGGCCCCAAGAATCATCTCCACTGGTGGGAGCCAAGGATCACCTCCACCGGTGGGCCCCAAGAATCAACTCCACCGGTGGGCCCCAAGAATCATCTCCACTGGTGGGCCCCAAGAATCAACTCCACTGGTGGCCCCAAGAATCATCTCCACTGGTGGAGCCCCAGGCTTTTCACTCCAACACTGGTACGAGCCGCCAGACAGGTCTCCAAGACGACCGGTCAGCAGCATCCAGCAGGAGACAAGTAAGTGACCAGGAGTTGGGAAATAATAAATCGGACACCACAAGTGTTTTCCCCTGGGGTCCAGTTCACACCTGTGTCGGAGTCTCTGTTGTAGATTCCGTCAAAAGTAATGAAAAACACAGCGCAGCATGCAGCACTATTGTGTTCTGCTCGAATGACCAACACCATTAAAGTCAATGGGATCCATCAGGCGGCGCTGGTGTCCGTCATGGGAATATTGCACCCCCGCTGTTGTTTTCATTTTCAGTAAATGGAGATAAGGGTGCGGATGAGCCCCAGTTCTGGGTCTACACAGAGTGGGTTTTTAGGCGCAATGGGTCTTACTCTCCAGGGGGTGCAGTCCACTGCTTTCATCTGCAACAGAAATTGATGCTAAAATCCGCACCACAAAATCAATTTCCACAGAAGATGTGAGTACTCTGCCAGTACTGGATTCTGCTGTGGATTTCCATCCTGTAAACCAGCAGCAAATCTGTTCTGTGTGAACTTAGCCTTAAAGGGGTTGTCTCACTACATTGATTCGTCCTGTTTTATTGGTTTCATTTTGAATTCAAGGGCATGTTTTGGAACTACTAGGCCGAAACCAGTGTAACTATGGAGGTTCTTGTGGTCTTGTGGGGTGGGGGGGGGGGGGGGGGGGGGAGTATGGGGGGGGGGGGGGGGGGTGGGGGGGGTGGGTTTTTAAGCCAGGTCTGTAACTATAGCGACCAGTGCTGTCAGTCTATCATGAGGGATCAAACAGGTCTGTAGCTATAGCGACCAGTGCTGGCAGCCTATCAGGAGAGATCAAACAGGTCTACCAGCGCTGGCAGCCTATCAGGAGATATTGAACAGGTCTGTAGCTATAGCAACCAGTGCTGGCATCCTATCAATAGAGATAGGACAGGTCTGTAGCTATAGTGACCAGTGCTGGCAGCCTATCAGGAGAGATCAAACAGGTCTGTAGCTATAGCAACCAGTGCTTGCAGCCTATCAGGAGAGATTGAACAGGTCTGTAGCTATAGCGACCTGAGGAGCTGATGCAGCCCATACAAGAGGGGATATCTCAGAATAGGTAGGACACTGTTAATGGACACATATTGCAAAGTGACTTGTTTTTGCAAGATCTTTCACATAAAAAGCAGCGAACCCTGTAGTGAGACAACCCGTTTAAGGGTGATAGTTTGAAGCCCAGAGGACAGGTACTGCTGCTGCAGATTAGGTTGTCAGAGGTTTGTAATCATGTAAATATATCCTTGAGCTTTACAAACTATGAAGCCGGAAGAAGTTTTATCAGGCGGTTTTATAAGGCTCGGCTCACGGTTACGGTAGAGGTTCCGTTCAGAATCTCCGTCGCATGTTACTGCAGGAAGGACAGAAAATATAGTGCAGCAAACTAACTGACGGACACCACGGCGGAAACTCAGCAGACCCATAGTAAATCAACAGAGTCCGCTGTGATACTGATCCTTTTATTTCACCTTTGCGATAGACGATCCGAATGGAACTTTCGACACAGATGTGAACCCACATAGTAGAGCTGGAGATATAAATATTACTGCCATATATCAGGGAACCCACTCAGCAAAGCTGGGGGAAAATTAAAAATCGCCAATATCCCGGGAACCCACATAGTAGAGTGGGGGATTTTAAATAATACTGCCATATATCAGGGGGAAACCCCCCAAAGTAGAGTGGAGATATAAAATAATATGCCATAATCAGGGGCCCCCCATAGTAAGCGGGAATTATAATAATACCGCCATATTAAGGGAACCCCACAGTGACGGAATATGACATAATACACCGCCATAATATCAGTGGAACACCTATATTTAGCTGGAGAGATAGAAAAATACCGTCCATTAATCAGAGAACCCACATAGTAGAGCTGGAGAATATAATATATACCTGCCATATAATCAGGGAACCCACATAGTAGAGCTGGAGATATAAATAATACTGCCATATATCAGGGAACCCACATAGTAGAGCGGAGATATAATAATACCGCCATATATCAGGGACCCACATAGTAAGCAGGAGATAATAAATAATACTCGCCATATATCAGGTATCCCACATGTAGAGCTGGAGATATATAATAATACCGCCATATATCAGGGAACCCACATAGTAGAGCAGGAGATATAATAATACTGCCATATATCAGGGAACCCACATAGTAGAGCAGGAGATATAAATAATACTGCCATATATCAGGGAACCCACACAGCAAAGCTGGAGATATAATAATACCGACATAACAGCTACCCACTTTATTAGTAACCGTCCAACTGTCGTTAACACTTAATTTCTAATCAGCCAATATCACAGGCGGCAACTCAGTGCATATTAGGCATGTAGACATAGTCAATAGACATATCATCCTGCAGTCAACCGAGCATCAGTATGGCGGAAAGAAACGTGATTGATGCATGGAACGGCATGGCTGTATGGCCTAGAAGGCTGGAGTCTAAAGTATTTCAGAAACTGCTGATATCAGGGATTCACGCACACCATCTTAGTTTACAGAGAATGGTCCGAAAGAAAAAATCATCCAGTGAGCGCAGTCCTGTGGCGAAATCCCCTTGTATGACTGGCCAGATAGGTCAAAGGAGATGGCGACTGGTTCGACTGATAGAAGGAACCTGACTTCAATAGCACCTTACAACCAAGTAGGCAGAATGACATCTCCCGAACGCACATACGGCCAACTTTGAGGGCAGATGGGCCCACAGCAGCAGAAGACACACGGGTGCCATCCTTACAAGCTAAAACAGAAACTGAGGCCGCAATTTTGCCCAAGCTCACGAAATGGACAGTAGAAGATTGAAAAACGTTGCCTGTCTGATGTAGTCTCATTTCTGCTGCGACATTCGATTGTAGGCTCATGATTATGCGCGTCAACAACATGAAGCATGGATCCATCCTGCCTTGTATCACGGTACAGGCTGGTGGTAGGTGGGCATGTGTGGGAAAATTTTCTTGCCACCTTTAGGCCCTTGGTACACCAAATGAGCATCGTATAACACCGTGAATCTATCCACGAACCCAATTGAGCGAATATCTAAAGGCAAAAGGGGGTCCCACCCTTACAGCTGGTGATACTAATAAAGTGCCGGTGAGTGTATATCAGGGAACCCACATAGTAGAGCTGGAGATAATAATACTGCCAATATATCAGGAGACCCACATAGATAGAGTGGAGATATAATAATACCGCCATATATCAGAGAAGCCACATAGTAGAGCTGGAGATATAATAATACTGCCATATATCAGAGAAGCCACATAGTAGAGCTGGAGATATAATAATACCGCCATATATCAGGTAACCCACATAGTAGAGCTGAGATATAAATATACCGCCATATATCAGGGAACCCACATAGTAGAGCTGAGATATAATAATACCGCCATATATCAGGGAACCCACATAGTAGAGCTGGAGATATAAATAATACCGCCAACTACCTGTTCCCCACAAAAAGGAATATTGTATGGTCCTTGTTGACCATAGCAACCAATAGAAACTCACAGCAACCATAGCAATTGCTATGGGCTCTGATTGGTTGCTACGGTCAACAAGGACAGTCTTACTGCTAGACAGTTTTCATACATAAGGCCCAATGTTCTGTCACCTGAGTGGTCCCCCCCAGCCTCTGGGCCCCACAGCAGTGCCTAAGGCTAGAGTTATAGGACACATTTGGGTTACTTAACCCTATGGACACGTGTAAGGTTCCTGGAGACCACGCCAAGTATACATAACAAACGTAGCGTGAACCTTGCATAAGGCTGCAAGGAATGACCGGGAAGTCCTAAGTCCGTGCCCGGTTTACTTCAGGTCCTGACACCCCCTCTACCTCGTTAAAATATAACTTTTATTATTATGAGTGCAATTAAAAAAGTAATTTTTTTTTCCTAGTGCAGAAACTGATAATGTCCGGCTATGACTAGAAAAACCGAAGCCAATCAGAAGAGGACTCAGAGTTCAACGTCCTCACCAGGTCCTACAGTCCAGCTCCGAAAAATACATGGTCTCTGCTAAAATCGGGCAAAACCCTCCAGCCCCGCCTCACGTGTCCCGACATTATGGCGGGTCCTCGGCGCGCTCCGGTACGTGCCGCTCACCTGGCGCACGCTTATTTCTTCACCACTCGTTTTCCACACGTTGCACTTGCACTAACGATTATAAAAGTTATAGGTTAACAGAGCAGCGGGTGATATAACCTCCCAGCGATTACCATCTATATGGTGTGTGGTGTCATTATCATGAGGATCCCACGTCACTACACGAAGTCACGTTGATGTAAGTCACTAGCCACAGTGTGAACATAGACCTGACGAGCCAGCTACAAGGACCGCTCTCTCCTACTCTTGGGGACAACCAGTTGAACATCCATCCTTCATGGTATAAGGAACCTTCATCAGAGCCTCACAGACTCAGGAAGAACTCCGGTCTTCATGTATTTCTGGTCTTGAGATGCAAGATCCTTGGGACACTTTTTTTTTTGAATTTTCCCTGTGGGAAGGTGCAGGGGGAAAACCCCCAGTTGAAAAACCATCCTTTAAGGTCAAAAGGGAAAACCATCCTTAAAAGATCTAAAATCCCTTAAATGGGAACCCTCACAAAACTCAGCATGAACTTCAGGTTTTTTCTTTTTCATAAGATTTTAAGATCCTTTGGGGAACACTTTTTTCTGAATTTCCCCCGGGTAAAGGTTCTTGGGGGTTTAAACCATTTTTGGAAACTTCCATACCCTCAAGGTCTAAGGAAACCATTCATCGGAACCTCACAAAAACTCAGCAAAACTTCGGGGTTTTTTCTGGTCATAAGATGCAAGACCCCTTGGGGACACTTTTTTTTCTGAATTTCCCCTGTAGAAAGCAAAAATGGGAAACCACCGGGCTAAAACACCCGATCCTTTTAAGGTCTAAGGAACATCCACCCATCAAGGCAAAAAAAACGGGTAATCAGAACCCCGGGAAGAACATTGATTTTAATGAAATTTCTGGTTTTGATTTTTTAAAACCCACTCTGGACACTTTTTTATGAAGTTCCCTGTAGATGGTTCTTGGGGACCACCAGTTGAACATCCAACCATGAAGATCTAAGGAAACCATCCCCCTTTTCAAATCTAAAAAAACCTTAATGGGAACCCACACAGTTTCAGAAAGGGAACTTCAGGTTTTTCGGGTCTTAAAAATGAAAAGATTCCTTGGGGGCCCATTTTTCTAAAGGGTTCCCTTTTAGAAAGTGCGGGGGGAAACCCACCATTTTTTAACACCCAATTCCCTTCAAGGCCCTTGGGAAACCTCCCATCAGAAAATTTTCCCCGGACTTAAAAAAAGGAACCCCCCCCGATCTTATGAAAAATTTTTTCTGGCATTGAGATTTTTAAGATCCTTTTGGGACACTTTTTTTCCTAAAGGTTCCCTGTAGAAGGTTCTTGGGGGTTTCACCAGTTTGAACTTCCTTCCCTCAAAGGTCAAAGGGAACTTTTTTCAGAACCCACAAACCACAAGAACTTCAGGTATTTCTGGTTTTTAAAGATGCAAGATTTTTGGGGGACATTTTCCCTTCTGAATTTTGTTGTAGAGGAAAGGTTTTGGGGTGGGACATGGAGCAGGAGTATTTGGTGCCCGATTGCCCAGTTTGCTTTTCATCTTACGACAATGTCTTCAAGACCCCTCTGTTGCTGCCATGCTTACACACCTTCTGCATGGAGTGCTTGTCCAAACTTTTTGTATTTCAGAAAGGAGGGGAAACGTTTGCTGCCCTGTTTTTCGGGTTTTGGTGCACCTTCCCCCCCAGGGGTAACCCAGTGCCCCCAAAAAAGAAAAATTGTATCCCAGTTCCCACCCTTTGGAGGGTTTGGGAGCCCCAAGGGGGTTGTGGAGGGAAGGGGTTTCAACTTTGTGCTGGAAAAAAGGGGCCCCAGGGGGCCAAAATTACATCAAAACCAAAAACACACTGCCCCCATTTACCCCCCGGGGGAAAAAACGGGAAAGGGAAAAACCAGGGTCATCGGGCAACTACCTTCCTTGGGCCCTATTTCCCCCCTGTCCCCACAGACCAGTGCCCCTTCGGTTGCTTCAAAAAACCCCACCTCGAAAATAAATAACCCGGTTTCTTAAAAGTTTGGGAAATAGGGGCCCGGATGGGGGAAACGCCCTTTAAACATCGGGTGCTCTTTCCTGTTTTTAAATGATGTTTTTTCCCCGAAAGTATTTTCTTTTTTAGTCCGGGGGATCTTTTTGTGACAATCTTTTTGGAACCCAAAGGAACCCTTTTTTCCACCCATCCCAGAATATTTTTCCCAATGAAATGGACATTTAACTCCCCGAAATTTTGATGCTGACACTAGGCTTGCAAGCCAACCGACTGTGGCCCCCAAATTCAAAAGGGACGGGCATAAAATGAAAGGGGACAAAACCAATTTTGGGGACGGGGGTTTTCCCGGGGGCCCACCATTGAATCGATTCGGGGGGCCCCCACCGTTTAATTGTTCCCTTTAAAGGGCCACCAGTTGAGTTGTTTCCAGGACCAACCAAAGTGGGAATAAATTTTTGGGGGGGCCCCCCAGTAGGGGATATTCTGGGGAAAGCCGATCAGGGGAACTTAAATTCGGGCCCGGGTCCCACCAGGGGAGCTAAATTGGGGGGGGCCCACCAGTGGATTGATTCTGGGGGCCCCCCATTGGAGCGATTCGGGGCACCACCGGGTGGGGGATGTTTTTGGGGCCCCAACCAGTGGGGGTTTGTTTTCGTTTGGGGGCCCCACCAGTGGGTTAAATTCTTGGGGCCACTAGTGGGTTTTTTTCCTTGGGGCCCCCCCAAAGTGGAGGGGGTTTCCCTTTGGGGGGCCACCAGTGGAGCTGATTTTTGGGGGGTTCACCAGTGGACCTGATTTGGGGGGCCCACCAGGGATTTTGTTTTCGGGGGGTCCACCAGTGGAGCTGTTCTGGGGGGGCCCCCACCAGTGGAGTGATTTGGGAAGGGGCCCCCCCCAGTGGAGTTGATTCTGGAGGGCCCCCCAAAAAGTGGAGCTGATTCTGGAGGGCCCCCAGTGGGGCTGATTCTGGAGGGCCCCCCATTGGAGCTAAATTTTTGGGGGGCCCCCCACCAGTGGAGCGGATTCTGGGGGGGCCCAAACCAGTGGACTGATTCTGGCGGGCCCACCAGTGGAGCTGATTCTGGGGGGGGGGCCACCAGTGGAGCTGATTCTGGGGGGACCACCAGTGGAGCTGATTCTTGGGGCCACCAGTGGAGCTGATTTTGGGGGGCCACCAGTGGAGCCGATTCTGGAGGGCCCACCAGTGGAGCTGATTCTGGAGGGCCCACCAGTGGAGCTGATTCTGGAGGGCCCACCAGTGGAGCTGATTCTGGGGAGCCCATCAGGGAACTTGAACTTGGGCCACCAGTGGAGATGATTCTTGGGGCCCATCAGTGGGGTTGATTTTTAGGGCCCACCGGTGGAATTGATTATTGGGGCCACCAGTGGAGCTGATTCTTGGGCCCACTAGTGGAGATGATTCATGGGGCCCACCAGTAAATTTGATTATTGAGGCCCACCAGTGGACTTGATTCTTTGGGCCCTCCATTGGACTTGATTATTGGGGCCCAGCTAAAAGCTACTTCACATGACTGTAAATGACTATTGCCTTTTTCCCACTAAAGCAGCCCCAGACCTGCCATGCCCAGGAGCCCGCCATGCCCAGTGGTCGACCAGGATCAGGTTCCCTCGCCCCACTTTTGGGCCCATCCTGGTTTGTACAAAAAAAACCCTTGTATTATATACATTTTATTTTTGCCAAATTTTGATACAAATCACTTTTTCTATTGGTTCATTTTTTGGGTCCCTTAAAAGGGGAAAAAATTTTGGGTCATTAATGGAAAAAATTATTAAAAAAAACTTAAAGAAAAGTTCCTTTATTTTTCTTTTCCCACTGAAATGATTTGGGGATTTTTTTGAAACATTCAATAAAAAATTGATTTAACCATAAATTATTTAAGGGGGTTTCCAGAATTTTTGGAACTCCCTCCCCCCAGCTGCTTAGAAGTGCTTTAAATTAAAGCAATATTAACCTGTATTCACCTCTCCTGATGGCTTTTTCCAAAAACCCCTTTTTTCCCCCCCCCCCCCAAACCCGGTTTTCAAGAATTTAAAGTTCATTCAAGGCGCAGGGTAAATGTAACTTTTAAAGGGGACATGGCCGCTGAGCAATGAACAGGACATAACTGCATAGAACCCGGCGGGAGGACACCAGAGCAAGGCCATGGCATCTACGTGCAAGTAGTGCCCAACAAAAGGGCCAGGTTTGGGGCCTTGGTCATAAACACAATTTAAAATGGGGGCGAGTAAAGGTTTTTTTTTATTTTTAAAGGGGGTTTTGCCAAAAGGGTGATTTTCCTTAACCTCTTATCTGCTCGGGAGAAAAGAAAAACCCAAAAAATTGCCGAGCCCTTTGAATGGTTGCAGGGGTGAGGGGGGGAGGGGGGGGGGGAGCAGAGATGAGGAAAAAAGAGAGCGTCTGCAAAGTTTATTTAAAAAATTTACTTTTACAACCGGGGATTTTTCTTTTACAGCGGGACAGCCTAAAACCAACTGCAACTTTTCCCCCCAAACCCCCCTTGCAAGCGTTTCATTTTCCCCCTGTAAATCAGTTTAAGAAGGAAAACAACGCAAGCCGGCCCAGATCACTCCTGTAAAGTGAACCCCTGGTCAAATTTTTTAAAACTTTAGGAAACAAAGGGGGACTGAGCAAAAGCTGTAGCTCTCACAGGCTTCCACTTTTTGTAATAAAAAAATTATTTTTTAAAAAAGTGATTAAATACCCTTTTTGGGAAGGACCCCAGGGCCCAACATTACATGGGGCCCAAAACCCCCTTTTAAAGGGCAGTTTCAGACATTTAGGGGTTTTTTTTTTCCCCCAAAAAAAATAAAAAAAAAAAAACCTCCCCTTGATTTCCCCAGGAAAGTGTTTGCCAAGATAAAGGAAGAAACTGTCCGAAACGCTAACCCAAAGGGCCCAGCGAGGATCATTACGATCGGCTTCTTTTCCGGGCAGCTGGGGGGCGGGTTTCCATTTTCTGGGGGTTTTAGGGACCCCTTGGGGCCCAAGGTCGTTCTTTTTTCAGGGCCCAGCCGCTATCGGGCTAGCTCCCCAGCAGAGTATCGGACTTTGAAACGTGGGGACCCGGTTGCCCGGGTTGCAAAAAATACAGACGGCCAAGCCGAAAAAATTGGGAAAACACCAAAGTAAAAGCACGGATATGGGGGAGCCATGATCCCTTGCGGGATCACATAGCAGGGCCCGCATTTCCTCCTCCCTCTATAAAAATTGGGGGCCCACAAAACCCAAGAAGCATTTTCCCTCAGCTCCTCCCCCTTAAAAACAGGGGGCCCAAACAGATGATCCCAATGCCCCTCAGTCCCCTGCTCTATAACAGGGGGGCCCCCATATCGATAGCAGTCCTCGCTCCCCCCTTGCTCTATAACAAAGGGGCCACAGTTCAGATGCATGCCCTAGACCTCCTGTTTCTATAACAGGGGGCCAAACAGATAAAGATAAAATTGTCCCCAAGCTCCTCCTGCCTATAAAAAAGGGCCCCAAAATCAGATAGCACCCCCCAGCCCCCTCCTGCTCTATAACAGGGGGCCAATTCAATAGCATGTCCTCACTCCTCCTGCTCTATAACATGGGGCCACAGATCAGATAGCATGTCCTCAGCTCCCCCTTTTCTCTATAACATGGGGCCGCGACCCAGTAAAAGCATGCCCTACCCTCCTCCTGTTTTTTTAAACTTTTGGGAAGATCAGATGGGCATTCCCCCAGCTCCTCCTGCTCTATAACAAGGGGCAGATCAATAGAAATGCCCTTTAAGTTCCCCTGCTCAAACAGGAAACAGTTCGGGAAAAGCATGTCCTAAAGGCCCCCTCTTGCTCTATAAAATGGGGCCTGAAAAATCGATAGAATGTCCCCCACTCCTCCTGCTCTATAAAAAAGGGGGGCCGCAGATCAGATAGCATGCCCTCAGCTTCCCCCCTGTCAAAACCCATGGGGCCACGATAAAGATAGCTTTTTCCCACCCTCCTGGTTTCCTATAACGGGGGGGCCCACAGATAAATTTAGCAACCCTACCCCTCCTGCTCTATAACAGGGGGGGCCACAGATCAAAAATCAGGTCCCACTCCTCTCGCTCTATAAACATGGGGCCCACAGATCAGATAGTTTCCCCAGCTCCTCCTGTTTCTTTTAACAGGGGCCACTACTCAGTTTAGCATGCCCCCCATCCCCCTTGCTCTAAAACATGCGGGCCACAGTTTCAGATAGCTTGTCCTCACTCCCCCTTTGCTTATAACAGGGGGCCAAGATCAGATATATGCCCTCGCCCCTCTCCTTATAACATAGGCCACAGATCAGTTTAGCAATTTCCCCCCCCCCCCTCCTCTTAACAGGGGGCCCAAAGATCAAATAGAATGCCCCTCAGTCCTCCTGCTCAAAATTCAGGGGGCAGATCAGATAGCTTTGCCCTCAGCTCCTCCTGCTCTATAACATCCCGGCCCACAATCAGTTGCATGTCCTAAACCCTTTCCGCCCTATAACAGGGGCAGATAAGATAGCATGTTTTAACCCCTCCTGCTCTATAAAAAAGGGGCCACTTTCAGATAGGTGCCCCTCACCCCCTCCGGGCCTAAACATGGGGCCCCCAATCAGTAGCATGTCCTTAGCTCTCGCCTAAAACAGGGGGCCACAGATCAGATAGCTTTTCCTCAGCTTTTCCTGCTCTATAACAGGGGGGCCACAGACCAAGGAAATAGCATGTCCTCACCCTCCTCCCTTTTCAATAACATGCGGCCCGATCAGAAAAAACTGCCCTAAGCTCCCCCCCTGCTCTATAACGGGGAAAACGGGATCAGATGCAGGTCCTCACCCTCCTCCTTTTTATAACATGGAGCCACAAAATAAATTTAGATGCCTCAGTCCTTTGCTCTTTTAACAGGAAAGCCACAGACCCCGATAGCATCCCCTAAGCTCCTCCTGCTCTATAACATGGGACAGATAAAGTAGATGCCCTCAGCTCCTCTTGCCCCTAAAAAAAGGGGGGCCCTGCAGATCAGATAGAAGGGTCTCCAGCTCCCCTGCTCTATAACAGGGGGCCACAGACCCAGATAGATGTCCTCACTCCCCCTCCCTCTATAACAGGGGGGCCACATTTCTTTTTAGCATTTCCTCAGCTCCCCCGGGCTCTATAACAGGGGGCCCCCACAATCAGATAGGCTTGTCCCAACCCTCCTGTTTTCTTTTAACAGGGGGCCCGGGGATCAGATAGCATGTCCTCCCCCTCCTCCTCTATAACAGGGGGCCCACAAGATCGGGATGCGTGTCCCCCAGCTCCCCCCTTGCTCTAAAAAACAGGGGGCCCCCCCACAGATCAATAACATGCCTCCTCCTCCTGTCTAAAAAAGGGGGCCACAAAATCAGATAGCAGGCCTCAGCTCCTCCTGCTTTTAAAACAGGGGGGGGGGCCAAACAGTTTCAGATAGCATGCCCCAAATTTCCCTCCTCTCTATAACAGGGGGCCACAGTTCAAAAAAGCATGCCCTCACCCTTCCTCCTGCTCATAAAACAGGGGGCCCCACAATCAGATGCATTTTCCCACCCCTTTTCCTGCTCTATAAACAGGGGGCCAAAAGAGAATGGAAAAGTCCTCAAGCCCCTTCCTGCCCTATAACATGGGGGATCAGATAGCTTCCTCACCCTCCCCTGCCCCTATAAAATGGGGCCACAGAGGGAGGGGGAAAATTCTCCCGCCCCTCCGCTCTAAAAACTTTTGGGGGGCCCAAAAAACAGTTTAAGCATTTTCCTCACCCTCCCCCTGTTTCTAAAAACAGGGGGGCAAAACCAATGCTTTGCCCCCATTTCCCCCTGTTTCATAACATGGGGGCCACGATCAATAAAATTCCTAAGCTCCCTCCGCTTTTTAAAACATGGGGCCCCACGGATCAGATAGAATGTCCTCAGTCCTCCCCTTCCCCTCTATAAAAAGGGGCCACATACCCAGATAGCGTTCCCTCATTTTCCCTCCGCTCAATAAAAAAGGGGGGCCCCCAAATCAGTTTAGCATGTCCCCCTAGCTCCTCCTGCTCTTTTAACATGGGGCCCCAGATCAGTTAGCATGTCCCAGTTTCCTCCCTCTATAACAGGGGGCAGATCAAAATAGCATGTCCTCAGCTCCTCCTCCCTCATAATTTGGGGGCCACAGATAGATAGCAGGTCCTCAGCCCCCTCCTGCCTTTTAACATGGGGCCCAGATTAAAGTTACCCACCCGCTGGGTAATTTGGTTTTTTCCAAGATTCAAAAAAATGAATCCACCATCAACCCAAATAAAAACCTTTGAGCTGTTTAAAAATAGCCTTAGAGGGTTTTTTTTCTGGGCTGAACCCTTTGTGCGGACCTTTCCCCAACCAAACAGCCTTGATTTTGGGGGCTCATTAGAGGAATATTCAACGAAAGATTTCAGTTGAGTATCCTTTTGTATTTTTAGGCGGTCCCAACAAATTTTCCCGATGAATAAATTCTGACCCAAACCAAATCAGTGGTCCCCGGGAACCCCTACTCTTTAAATGGGTAATAAATTCAACAATTAAAATTTACTGGGGGCCCCCAAAGAATCAACTCCTGCTGGTGGAGCCCCAAAAAATAAAAACCCCGCTGGTGGAGCCCCAAAAATCAATTTCCCTGGGGGGCCCCCAAAAGAATCAAATCCGTGGGGGAAAAGCCCCAAGAATCAACTGGCTGGGGGGCCCCCCAAGAACCCAACTCTGTTGGTGGACCCCCAAAATCAATTCCGTGGTGGGCCCCAAGGAATCAACTCCGCTGGTGGAACCCCAAAAAATTTTAAAACTCGCTGGGGCCCCCAAAGAATAACTCCCCCCTGGGGGGGCCCCAAGAACATTTTCCAAAGGGTCCCCCCAAAAATTTTTCAGCTCCACGGGCGACCCCAAAAAATCGCTCCACGGGCGACCCCAAAAAACCCTCCACTGGGGGAACCCCCAAAAAACCCCCCCTGCGCCCCCCAAAACCACCCCCAAACTGGTGGGCCTCAAAAAAATAACTCCACGGGGCCCCCCAGAATAAACTCAAATGGTGGACCCCCAAGAACCCCGGAAACCACTGGTGGGCCCCAAGAATCAATTTAAAATGGGGGGCCCCAAAAAATCAACTCCATTTGGGGGCCCCCCAAAAATCAACTCCAGGGTTTGGGCCCCAAGAACCCTTTCTCCACGGGGGCCCCAAAGAAAACACCACCAGTGGCCCCAAGAAGACCCCCCTTTGATGCAGATTGGGATTCTCTTGTGACCCATTAGCTGAAGCCTGTGTGGACCATGAACAACCCAGCAGCCTTGATCTTAGGTGTCAGTAGAGGAGATACTCCAACTGTAGATTACAGCTCCACCATTGGGTCCCAATAATTAATTCCACTGGTGGGCCCCAAGAATCAACTCCACTGGTGGGCCTCAAGAATCAACTACACTGGTGAGCCCCAATCATCAACTTTACTGATGAGCCACAATAATCAACTTCACTGGTGGGGCCTAAGACTCAACTCCACTGGTGGGCCCCAAGAATCATTTCCACTGGTGGACCCAAGAATCATCTCCATTGGTGGGCTCCAAGAATCAGCTCCACCATTGAGTCCCAAGATTTAATTTTACTGGTGGGCCTCAAGAATCAATTCCACTGTTGGGCCCCAGGCATCCCAGTCTGACACTGAGAATAGTACATCTCGCCTTGCAATTAGTAATACATTTTGCACTGTAAGGCTATGTTCACAAGGCTTAATTGCGGGGAGTAATTACGCCATGTGGACGGGGGGAGGGGGGCCGGCACCTCGCCGGCCCATAGACTATCATTACCAGCGGCGCGTATACGCCGCTAGTAAATGACATGTCACTTATCTCCCCCCGCGGCGTATTCGCGGAGCGGGGAGAGGAGACATAATCCATAGTTCTCTATGAGAACTGTGGATTACCGTAATGACTGGGATGTATTCCAGCCGTAATTCGCGCACTACGGCGCGAATTACGGACTGAAATACGTCCCATTTTAAGCCGTGTGAACATAGCCTAAGGAACATGATTGACAAGCCCTGAAGGCCCCATAACAGCAGCCATACTGGTTGTCCCTCAGCTTTCCCAGAAATGAACCAGACTAACAGGATCAACAGAGCCGTCACAAGAGGGATGCTCAATTTATTTAGTAGAAAACGCCCCTCTATGATCAATGTGAATAACGGCCGGTGATTTATTGCAGATCCGTGTGAGCAGAATACACAAACCCCCGATATCATTAATGGGGACCCGACTGTCCCATTGGCAGCTAGGAGTAACTATCCGTCCTGTCTCTCCAGTCAGAGAATGCGAGTCGGTGTCTGATGGTTTCCTACGGAGTCTTCATTGTTCCTGTCCCCAATTGTTTGTGTTGCTATGTGATGAGGGAAGGGACGAATAACCCAAGAATCACACTTGGCTCAAGTCTAGATGAAACCCGAAGCGGATTGTTGGTTACCAGGCGAAGGAAGGAAGCTGCGCACATACAGAGATAGCTGCAGAGCCAGATCCGAGGCACGAGAAAACTAGAAGGGCAGGATGGGGAGGAAGTAGACATGCAGACCAGTCCAAAGCAGGTGAGGAACCTTCCTTAGAAAGCACAAGCCAGGGATAAGGAGGTGGTGATAGAGGTGACTGTGTGTCTCCACAGGGAGAAGACCCAGCCTAGAGGGTCACATCGTGGACCACCTGGAGCTCTGGATATGCCATGGCTACAGCCACTCCACCGCCGGACCCAGAAGAACATCTCACCAGCTTCCTCGAGTGTCCCATCTGCTACGTCTCCTACGACAACATATTCAAGACGCCCATCCTTCTGCCCTGCTCCCACACCTTCTGCCTGGAGTGTCTCAGCAGACTGTGCCTCTTCCACAAGAGGTCTCAAGAATTCCCCTGCCCTCTGTGCCGATCCTTAGCTCAAATCCCCCCACAGGGGGTGCCCAAAATGCAGCCCAACCTCCAAGTGGTAGCCCAGCTCCCGCCCGAGATGCAGACTCTTCAAGAAGTCTGGATGGATGGATACAAACTGTGCTGGATGAAAAAGAAGGACTCTTCGGAAGGTAAAGGATCTCTGGTGACATTGCATCTCCTGTCCAATGGTGGAGAGAACGGCCCTGTCCCGGATGGGCTTGTGTCCATTCAGCAGACCGGCTGCCGGGCCTTCTCCCAGAGTGTGTGGGGCGTTGGGTTCACCATCCTCACCATTGGAGTCCTCCTCTTCACCATTCTCTTCATACCAATATACATGAACCACAAGTGATGAGGAGTCCAGGCGGCTGTAATGAGTTCTTTTAGGAGAGATGGCAGGTGGGCTGGAGCTGCAGGCACTTATTAGTCATCTGCAATGTGATCTCACCCTCGCCCACACCGGCCAGAGACACCGAGCAGTGACCCACAATGATGCCAAAACCTTCCAGTGGAGCCTAGGAACCTGCACCACCTCAGCAGGAGTGTCCTCTACAGGTCTATGGGGCAAGGGAAGTGTCCTATAAGGAGATCTCATATCTATCTGTCTCCTATCTCTCTTATCTATCCATCCATCTCATACTTGTCTATTCATCTATCTCATATCTATCTCCTCTCTCTCATACTCCTCTATTCATCCATCTATCTCCTATCTCCTATCTATCTATCTCATAGCTATCTATCTCAAATATATCTATCTCATCTATCCATTTATCTCACATCTACCACATACTCATCTATTCATCCATCTCACATCTCTCTGTCTCCTATCTCTCTTATCTATCCATATCTACCTCATACTCATCTACCTCCTATCTATCCATCCATCTCATACTTGTCTATACATCTATCTCATATCTATCTCCTCTCTCTCATACTCCTCTATTCATCCATCTATCTCCTATCTATCTCATATCTATCTATCTCATAGCTATCTATCTCAAATAGATCTATCTCATCTACCACATACTCATCTATTCATCCATCTCACGTCTCTCTCTCTCTCTCTCCCCCTATCTGTCTCTCTCTCTCTCTCCCCCTATCTGTCTCTCTCTCTCTCTATCCCTCTATCTGTCTCTCTCTCCCTCTCCCCCTATCTGTCTCTCTCCCTCTCCCCCTATCTGTCTCTCTCCCTATCTGTCTCTCTCTCTCTCTCCTCTATCTGTCCTCTTCTCTCTCCTCCCTCCCTCTCTGTCTCTCTCTCCCCCTATCTGTCTCTCTCTCCCCCTATCTGTCTCTCTCTCCCCCTATCTGTCTCTCTCTCCCCCTATCTGTCTCTCTCTCCCCCTATCTGTCTCTCTCTCCCCCTATCTGTCTCTCTCCTCCTCACCCTATCTGTCCGCTCTCATCCCCCATCTGTCCTCTTCTCCCCCCTATCCTGTCCTCTCTCTCCCCCTATCTGTCTCTCTCTCCCGCCCCCCCCCTATCTGTCTCTCTCTCCCCCTATCTCTCTCTCTCTCTCCCCCCCTATCTCTCTCTCTCCCCCCTATCTCTCTCTCTCCCCCTATCTGTCTCCTCTCCGCTCCTCCCTCCTCCCCTATCTGTCTCTCTCTCCCCCTATCTGTCTCTCTCTCCCCCCTATCTGTCTCTCTCTCTCTCCCCTATCTGTCTCTCTCTCTCTCTCTCCCCCTCTCTCTCTCTCTCTCCCCCTATCTCTCTCTCCCCTATCTGTCTCTCTCTCCCCTCTCTGTCTCTCTCTCCCCCCCCTATCTGTCTCTCTCTCTCTCTCCCCTAATGTTCTCTTCTCCTCCTTAGTCTATCTCTACTCATAGGGTGGCCACTTCTCCATTGAGAAAACACTTTTTAATATTTGTTGCATGTCAACCTTATTAACGTCGTCCTTTACGGGCGGCTCCGCTCCTCTCCATGGACTGAGTGATAATATGAACGGATATGAATTAAAGAGAAATGTCCCCTACAGGAGGAGCAGCGGATTTCCAGATTTGATGCATGCACCAGATCAATGTATGGCCAACCTGAATGGCTGTGGATTGTATTTTTGCACTTTTGATACTAGTAAAATTTGAACTGTTGTAAAAAATTCCTGCCATAGCACAGTATTTATTCACTTCTCCACTGAGAACTGGACTGGGGAGTCTGGAATGGGTGGGGGTCCGGCTGCTAAATAGTGAAAGTGGAGAATCCAAGTATAAATTCCCTGCACTGGGGAGATTAACCTGGGGGGGCTTCTCATAGCAGAATGTCAACCCATTATATATATATTTCCCTTCCTAAAGTATAAAGCCCAGGACCAAAACCAAAATCATCAGATCTTAAAGCAGGTTTCCAACCAGTCACAGGTTATTGCTATGAGGGCCTCCCTGATCCCTAGGTGATGGGGGCCTCCAAAGTGAAAGGGAGAAGGAGTGTGCAAGGAAATAGAGTTAAGCTCTATAAGACAGAGGCTCCTATGTTGCAGAAGTCGGGGCGCCCCCAGCAGATGGACTCTCACCGATTGCATAATGAAAGTCCTCGTTTTAGTCTTCCCATCTGACATTTACGGTAAATTAATGTGAATCTGTGGAACATTAAATAGAGGTTCTCACCATAGACTTTGATGCTATATCGCTAGGACATACCATCAAAGTCCGGGCCCCACACCTCCACCATCTTGGAAACGGGCACTTGAAAGTCTCGGCTCAGAATGGAGAGCTGGTCACATGACTCTATTCTGTCCTATGGGAGTTCTGAGTAAGGCCAAACCTGCCCTCCCCTGACCGTGAGTCTCCCCATAGAACAGCATGGAGAGAACACAGCGCTACCGGCGCCCCAGTCCCCGAAACTCCATAGAACAAAAGGGAGAACACAGCGCTCCCCTGTACTGGGAACTCCCATAGTACAAGAATGAAAAACACAAGCGCTCCCTGTACTGGGCAACATCCCATAGAAAAGAAAGGAGAACACAGCGTCCCCTGTACTTGGGAATCTCCTATAGAACAGAATGGAGGGACACAGCGCTCTCGTCCCCTGTACTAGGTAACTCCCTATAAACAAATGAAGAACCACAGCACTCCCCTGGTACTAGGACTCCATAGAGGAAGATGGAGGAACCGCAGCGCTTGCCCCTAGTTACTGTGTAACAACCTCTAGAACAGAATGGATGAACAAAGCGCTCCCCCTGTACGTGGGACTCCCTATACCAGTAAGTAACAAAGCCGCCCCTGTACTGGGAACTCCCATAGAAAATCAGCTGGGCGAGAACACATGCGCTCCCGCTGTACTTACTGGACTCCCATAGACCAGAATGGAGAACAAAGCAGCCCCTGTACTCAGAAACACCCCTATAACAGAATGGAGAGCACCCACTCTGCCCCTTTACTGGGAACTCCCCTAGGAACAAATGACAATGCAGCCCCTGTACTGGAACATCCTATAGAACAAATTAGGAAACAAGCGCACGGCCCTGTACTGGGAACCTCCCATAGAACAGAATGGGAGAACACAGCGCTCCCCTGTACTGGGAACTCCCATAGAACAGAATGGAGAGAAACCACAGCGCCCCCCTGTACTGGGAATTTCCCATAGAACAGAATGGAAAAAAACACAGCGCTCCCCTGAAACTGGAACTCCCATAGAACAGAATGGAGAGAACACAACGCTCCCCTGTACTGGGAACTCCCATAGAGAAGAATGGAGAACACAGCGCTCCCCTGTACTGGGAACTCCCATAGAACAGAATAGAGAACACCGCACTCCCCTGTACCAGGAACTCCCATAGAAAAGAATGGAGAACACAGCGCTCCCCGTACGGGGAAACTCCCTAGAACAGAATGGAAACCCCAGCGCTCCCCTGTACTGGGAATCCCTTAGAAAAGAATGGAGGACACAGCGCTCCTCTGTACTAGGAACTCCCATAGAACAGAGTGGAGAACACAGTGCTTCCCTGTACTGGGAACTCCCATAGAACAGAATGGAGAACACAGAGCTCCCCTGTACTGGGAACTCTCATAGAAAAGAATGGAGAACACAGCGCTCCCCTGTACTGGGAACTCTCATAGAACAGAATGGAGAACACAGCGCTCCCCTGTACTGGGAACTCCCATAGAACAGAATGGAGAGAACACAGCGCTCCCCTGTACTGGGAACTCTCATAGAACAGATTGGAGAACATAGTACCCGCCTGTACTGGGAACTTCCATTCAATTTGCCTACAGCGCCCCTGCAGGATGAACGTGGCATTACGCAGTGTAGTTTGTGTAATGTAGGACAGAACAGGTCTTCCCCAGCGGCCACCATTCTGTGTAACCGCTCTTCACCTTGGCCAGAAGATGAGGAGCAGGGAACACCTCCTTTATTGACTCCAAATTCCTTATAAGGGGCTATGAGGATGGTATCTAGACTGGACAAGCCCTTAAAGAGATGGACTGTAGGTTAGATTTCAGCCCTGGGGCAGTGTCCGGCTGTGGACGTCTGATCCGGAGCTTTCAGTCAGACCAATACAATATGATCATTTTCCAATACTTGTGGACATCTGACTTGTGTTTGAATAAGGCGCAGGGGAGCGGGTTGCGTTACTAGGTGTGTGCCCGTGAAGTGAATGGCAGCCGCTGAATAGGGTGTAATTAGGGCAAGACAAGGCTTGCAGGCGGCGGAGCGAGGTATTCATACACACAATAGAGGGAGATGGAGACCAAACACACAGGGACGGCTGCACCTTCATTCAAAGTTCATGCAAAACACGCACGGCTCGATTGCACAACTCTGCTATACTAATTATATATATATATATATATATATATATTAATATATATATATATATATATATATGGCTCAATTGCACAACCCTGCTATACTAGAGATATATATCTAGTATAGCAGGGTTGTGCAAGTGAGCCGTATAGATTATTATATATATATATATATATATACACACACACACACACACACATACATACATACACACACACTGTGGGAGCTGCTGCCTTGTATCAGCGGGAAATAGCAAAGAGAAACCGCTCCGGATTACTGGACATTTGGGGTTAGGTGCTGAACTAGAGGAATTTATCATATAGACCGGTGTCAGGACTGGCCCGTTACACTGGACCAGCACCGCAGCGAGAGCAGGTCCCACGGTGATCACTAATGGACATAGGGTTTTGTTCGCTCTTGTGAAACAGGTTCTGCAGTAGCTGGAGCAAATATTATAATGGTACCGGAGGACTTTATAATATACAGCCGAGCTGCTGCAGAACCTCAGAGTACAGACCCTAGATGGGGCAAAAACCCCAGGGTACAGACCCTAGATGGGGCAAAAACCTCAGGGTACAGACCCTAGATGGGGCAAAAACCTCAGGGTACAGACCCTAGATGGGGCAAAAACCTCAGGGTACAGACCCTAGATGGGGCAAAAACCTCAGGGTACAGACCCTAGATGGGGCAAAAACCTCAGGGTACACCCCCTAGATGGGGGCAAAACCTCAGGGTACACCCCCTAGATGGGGGCAAAACCTCAGGGTACACACCCTAGATGGGGCAAAACCTCAGGGTACACACCCTAGATGGGGGAAAAACCTCAGGGAACACACCCTAGATGGGGGCAAAACATCAGGGTACACACCCTAGATTGGTGCAAAACCTCAGGGTACACACCCACGAAGGGGGCAAAACCTCAGGGAACACAACCTAGATGGCGGCAAAACCTCAGGGTACACCCCCTAGATGGGGCACAACCTCAGGGTACACCCCCTAGATGGGGGCAAAACCTCAGGGTACACCCCCTAGATGGGAGCTAAACCTCAGGGTACACCCCACTAGATGGGGCAAAACCTCAGGGTACACACCCTGAGGGGCAAAAGCTCACTATTCACACCCTAGCTCCTGCAGAAACTCTTAATGCGCACCCTTCCGAGTACAAACCCTGGTTGTTACAGAACTTCACAATATATGTCTGGATTACTTCAGAATTCACACACGGCTGCTGCAGAACCTCATAGTTACACTGTATCAGTGCAGGCAACCCTAGACACCAGTATGACAGCACTTACCTACCCTGGTACAATGTAAGGGTACGTTCACACGGCTTATTTTATTGCATATTTGCGTGCGCATTTCGCCACGTATTGCGCTTTATATACGGCGAAATGCGCACTGCAATTACTTTAATTCATAGCTCTCATACAGAGAGCGTTGTCTCCCCAGGCGTACAGTACGTTCGTATCATACGCCTGGGGATAGAAGGGACATGTCAATTGTTCGCGGTGCTTACGCGCCGCTGACAATGCGTGTCAATGGCCCCTGACCCTCCCATGCTTTGGAATTATGTGCCGATTAGCGCATGCTTCCAAAGCACCCGGCATACTGCGGCGCGTACTGTACGCACCCCAATACGGCGTGTGAATATACCCTCACAAACCCAGAAGCTGTTGGGCAGAAAGGGGTCAGTAGGGGTACATCCACACTCGTCGGATTCTGAATTCTAAAACCGCGACGTCCAACGAGTAATTGAACAGTATGTTACACAAGTGCCCCAGGATTTTTCTTTGGCGCAGATTCCCACGCAGATTTCGGATTCAGTTTTTCAATCATTTGTGCATCATAGAGCACTACTGAGTTGTTGGACGTAGATCCGCGCCAAAATCCGCGCACAAAGCTTGCTGATAGTTTTTCATGCCATCCCATCGACTTCAATAGTCTAAAAAAAAAAAAAAAAAAAAAAAAAACCTAGGAAAAAATACTAAATTTTTCCGCTGTATTTCACTTGGAAAAAGGCGGAAGATTGAGCGTGTTCTAATTTTTTTTTGAAAAAGCAGTGGTTTTGAAATACGACCTTAGAGTCGTAAAGACAACACAGATTTTCAATTAAGAACTATGGGGATGGTTTTACAGTCCAATCTGAATCCACGTGGATTTCCGACTGGAGATGCTTGCCGTGTGGACGGATCCTAAGGCTGTGTTCACACGGCTTATTTTGGGACGGATTTCGTTCCGTATTTCGTGCCGTATTGCGCTTGATACGGCTGAAATCTGTCCCAGTCATTACGGTAATCCACAGTTCTCATAGAGAACTATGGATTCCGTCTCCTTTCCTCTCCCCGCTTGCCATATTTCGCGAGCGAGGAGAAAGTGATATGCACATTATCCCGGCGGGATACGCGCCGTGGATAATGCAGCCCCGCCCCCCGCTGCACGGCACACGGCGTAATTGTGGGCAACATCCGTCCCCGCCTAAGGGTATGTTCACACGGCGTAATTTCGGGCGCGCATTTTGCTGCGCTCTAATACTAGCGAGATGCGCACCGAAATTACGGTAATCCATAGTTCTCAGAGAAATATGCATTACGCCTCCTCTCCCCTCTCGTACAATACAATCGTATTCTACGTGCAAGGAGATAAGCGTCATGTCAATTATTCGCTGCGAATACGCGCCGCGAGTAATGCATGTCTCTGGGGCCGGCAGTACATCATGTGAACATACCCTAAATGTTTAGATGTTAAAGGGGTTGTCTGGTTCAAAGAAATATAAAATAGATAAAATAGTAAGTAAACTGACAAAGACAACCCCTTTAAAGGATGTCAGTCACTGACAGCAAGCAGAGATCCTGAAAACTAAAGGAAAAAAATAAATAAATTAAAAGACCTCATATGTGAGTTTCACAGACACGCTAAACTTTACCCAAAGTAGAATAATATTGGACATGGTGCACTGTGGTATTCATCCTACCGGCTTCATTGTTACCTCTTTTGGGGGCTCCAGAGACGCAGAGGCGATGAAACCCCGTTTCCCAAATCTTTGTACAAAATGGTGACTGCGAAGTACAGGCCACAAATAATCTACTTTAATCAGTATTTAGCCATGTAACATGCACGACATGTAACCAGAAGTGTAATAAAAAAATCACATAGTCTCTACACACAGTACATAGAAGATGTATCCATCACACAGTCCTATAGAGATGTAAACATAGGGCCTTATGTATGAAATCAGAACCAGGATTAAAACCTGCAGAAATATGCCAGATTATTAGAAATTCTGGATTATTGGAAGTCATTAAAAACCATAGAAAGCTGATCCGTAAGGATAAGGAAGTTTAGGAACCTGCATTACTGGATATCTTCACTGACAAGGTTATGTCTGGATTAGTGGAATTTCCGGTGCTGGATAAAAGGAATGTCCCTGCATTCACATTTGGTTTTTAAAGTGCAAGCAAAACAAACTGTGAATAAATAAGAATATTTTCTGACGGTTTACATCCCAATGAATTCTTGTGTGAAACGAATGGAGAGATCCCTGTAGGCGCAGCCACCCCTCTGTCCAGACGTTAGCTGATGGGAATACCCCTTTAATCACGGAACAATTAAACATTTTCTGCAACTCTTACTTTTTACTTTGAGTATCGACACCCCACCGTTTTCAAGACCTCTGCTTGCCAGAAGTGGAAGGAAACAAACTTGCTTTAATCACATAGGCGCACGGCTTGTTAATAGTGTATTAGAAGTCTCTTTTGCAGCTGATTGAGCAACAGTATGGCCATGTCCCCACAGCACCAGTTTTCGGACGTTTTTTCAGAAGGTTTGCGGTTTTGCAAACCGTCTGAAAAACCGGCCGCAAACTTTTACACGGGCCGCTATGGAAAACCCGTACAGCTGTCCCTGGGTTTTCCGCCCAGCAATTTTTCAAAACCACCAGCAGCCCGAAAAACATTGTACATGTTCATTCATCCGTCCGGTTTTCGGACGGAATATGAACATGTCAATGGGAAGGGGGGAGGACTTTTCTCCGCTCATTGCGGAGAAAAGCCGTCCCTCTGCAGCCGTGTTCACGGCACAAAAACCGGACAAATACTGGTCGGATAAACCGACTGGTATTTGTCCTGTGCCGTGGGGACGTGCACTAAAGGTATGTTCACACGGAGTAATTTTACGCATTTTAACGTGTATTTTGCACCAAAATAAGTGTCAAAATAAGCCTCAAACAATGTTATATGCAGCTCTCATGATTCCAATGTAAAATATGCGCCGTCATTCACTCAACACGTATTTTACAAAGTCTAATTGCGGCACATATTTGGGGACGATTTTACTGGTGTAAACATTGTCAATTCTTGAGGCACCTACACATGCAAAATCCCTATAGAAGCAATAATGGAGTATATTTTTGGTGCATAAAAGCCTCACAATACGCTCCACACTTTGGAAAAAAAATACGCTTCAAAATATGCCTAATTAGAGGCGTTTTTAAAGTTCAATTGGAAGCGTAAATTTACACTTCAAAATTACACCGTGTGAACATATCCTTAGGGTTTGTTCACATGGAGCAATGGATCCGTTTTGCAGCCGAAAAACGCATTCAAAAGCGCTGCGTAAATTGCATCCAAAACACATCCAATACGCAGGTGAATGTTTGGTTGCATTTAGGCTGCAGCAGGATCGCACCCTATAGTTTTGAATAGGGCGTCTGCTGTGTCAAACGGATCAAGAATTGACAACTCTGAACGGATCTGAAAGATGCTTCACAAAGATGCACGTAAACACACATCGGGGATCAGTCGTCTGCACGCCAATGCATTTTTTACATTGAAAGCAATGTAAATCACACTGTGCATTGTTAGATGCATGTTTGGGTCCGTTTAGGGTCCGAAACACAGATCCAAAACACACATCTAAAAACACAGTACAACACAAAGTCAACACGCCGTGTGGACATACCTTTAAGGTTTCCATTCCCTGACATATGCAGAGATCCTAAAACAAGGTTCGAAATCACATGCACATAATATATTAAAAAATTGCGGAAAACCCTACTGAATATTGCTAATAATGAATATAAATCCAGGTTAGGCTCGGTACACACTACATTCATGGTGTACATTCAGCGCGTGCACCGGAAATGCTACCAATGTATACGCTAAACGTACAACAGGGGCCAAAAGTGCATCTAACAACATAAGGGTATGATCACACACCCGGCTTAAGTTGCCGCTTATTTCGGTGCGCATTTAGCCGCAAATTGCAATTTATACGCGGCGCAATGCGCGCCGCTATTACGGTAATTCATAGCTCTCCGAGAGCTATGGATTACGCCTCATCTCCCCGCGCGTACAATACTATCATATTGTACGCACGGGGGGAGAATTGACATGTCAATTGTTAGCGCTGCTGACCATGCACATCTATGGGGCCAACCCCCAGTTCTTTGGAATTACACGTTGATCAGCGCGTGGTTCCAAAACACCCGGCGTATTGCGGCGCGTTCCATACGTACCGCAATAAGCCGTGTGAACATAGCCTTAGGGAAAAAAAAGTATAATAATTTTTTTTTGATCTTTTACAATGTTACCCAATGGGTGACGGGTGTCGCTACTTGTTGTCCAGCAGAAGCATTTGCCTAACATACATGGTCTGGTGTGTACCGAGCTTGCATCCAATCCCATCATACTTGTCTGCTAATAAAGACTTACCCTTTTCACCTGCCTTTGTGGAGTTGAACATTTCACATTATTTTTTACAGTTTCGTATAGAATACGTTCATAGTAATAAAGCTGCCTATTGAATCCTGGACAGATCAGTGGCTGCTGGTGAACTCTGGAGCCGCTTATAATCTGGGAAGACAAGTGGAGGCAACAATCCATCTTTGACAAGGGTTAAGATCTGTGCTACAGATTTTCAGTCATGAATTATCATCCCATTCATAATTTGTGTCTGGATTGGAGATACATTGATAGGACACAAGATCAAAGTGTGATAGGTGTGATAGGTAATCCAAATCTATTACCCACATCTATTTGGGGAATGGGCCCCAATAGTCTCAGCTCAAAATGGAGATCTGCTTAGACTTGTGCACGACTCTCCATTCTGTTCAATGGGATTTCCCAGTACAGGGGAGCACTGTGTTCTCCATTCTGTTCTATGGGAGTTCCCAGTACAGGGGAGCTCTATGTTCTCCATTCTGTTCTATGGGAGTTTCCAGTACAGGGGAGAGCTGTGTTCTCCATTCTTCACTATGGGAGTTCCCGTTACAGGTGAGCTCTGTGTTCTCCATTCGGTTCTATGGGAGTTCCCAGTACAGGGGAGCGTTGTGTTCTCCACTCTGTTCTATGGGAGTTCCCGTTACAGGGGAGCATTGTGTTCTCCACTCTGTTCTATGGGAGTTCCCGTTACAGGTGAGCTCTGTGTTCTCCATTCGGTTCTATGGGAGTTCCCGTTACAGGGGAGCGTTGTGTTCTCCACTCTGTTCTATGGGAGTTCCCGTTACAGGTGAGAGCTGTGTTCTCCATTCTTCACTATGGGAGTTCCCGTTACAGGTGAGCTCTGTGTTCTCCATTCGGTTCTATGGGAGTTCCCGTTACAGGGGAGCGTTGTGTTCTCCACTCTGTTCTATGGGAGTTCCCAGTACAGGGGAGCGTTGTGTTCTCCACTCTGTTCTATGGGAGTTCCCGTTACAGGTGAGAGCTGTGTTCTCCATTCTTCACTATGGGAGTTCCCGTTACAGGTGAGCTCTGTGTTCTCCATTCGGTTCTATGGGAGTTCCCAGTACAGGAGAGCGTTGTGTTCTCCATTCTGTTCTATGGGAGTTCCCAGTACACGGGAGCGTTGTGTTCTCCATTCTGTTGTATGGGAGTTCCCAGTACAGGGGAGCTCTATGTTCTCCATTATGCTCTATGGGAGTTTCCGGTACAGGGGAGCTGTGTGTTCTCAATTCTGTTCTGTGGGAGTTTCCGCTACAGGGGAGCATTCTGTTCTGTGGGAGTTTCCGCTACAGGGGAGCATTCTGTTCTGTGGGAGTTTCCGCTACAGGGGAGCATTCTGTTCTGTGGATTTCCGCTACAGGGGAGCATTCTGTTCTGTGGGAGTTTCCGCTACAGGGGAGCATTCTGTTCTGTGGGAGTTTCCGCTACAGGGCAGCATTCTGTTCTGTGGTAGTTTCCGCAGAAGGGGAGGATACTGATCAGTTGGAGTTTCCGCTACAGGGGAGCATTCTGTTCTGTGGGAGTTTTCCGCTACAGGGGAGCATTCTGTTCTGTGGGAGTTTCCGCTACAGGGGAGCATTCTGTTCTGTGGGAGTTTTCCGCTACAGGGAGCATTCTGTTCTGTGGGAGTTTCCGCTACTGGGGAGCATTCTGTTCTGTGGGAGTTTCCGCTACAGGGGAGCATTCTGTTCTGTGGGAGTTTCCGCTACAGGGGAGCAATCTGTTCTATGGGAGTTTCCGCTACAGGGGAGCATTCTGTTCTATGGGAGTTTCCGCTACAGGGGAGCATTCTGTTCTATGGGAGTTTCCGCTACAGGGGAGCATTCTGTTCTATGGGAGTTTCCGCTACAGGGGAGCATTCTGTTCTATGGGAGTTTCCGCTACAGGGGATCATTCTGTTCTATGGGAGTTTCCGCTACAGGGGAGCATTCTGTTCTATGGGAGTTTCCGCTACAGGGGAGCATTCTGTTCTATGGGAGTTTCCGCTACAGGGGAGCATTCTGTTCTATGGGAGTTTCCGCTACAGGGGAGCACTCTGTTCTGTGGGAGTTTCCGCTACAGGGGAGCACTCTGTTCTCCATTCTGTTCTATGGGAGTTTCCGCTACAGGGGAGCACTCTGTTCTCCATTCTGTTCTATGGGAGTTTCCGCTACAGGAGAGCACTGTGCTCGGCCATACTCAGAAGTTCCATAGAATAGAATGAAGTGTTGTGTGCAAGCGTGACCAGCTCTCTATTTGAGCCGAGACTTTTGTGGTCCTGTTCCCAAGTTAGGTGTAGACCCCAGAGATGAGATCTGCAGCTATTAGACTTTGACGACATATCCTAGCAATGGTAGTTAGATCATAAAAATCTGTGTTTGATGCAGAATCCCGACGAAAAATGGATTTCACATGACTTTTGACGTTGGTGCTAAAACTCCATCATGTGAACCAATCCATATTATACATCTATGTGACATAAACATCTGCAGAGGTGAAGGGCAGCCGCGGACCTACCCAGCTCCAGTGGTTCCAGCTCCACAATGGCCGCCTCTGTGCCCAGGACTTATACCTGCTTGATTATAACTAGACAAATTAAAAACCACACAAAATATAAAGGAAACATCCACACACACAAACATATAAAAATACGCTACAAAAATATCGGTCCCAATTTTTGTATCCAGGACGAGAGATCCTACAGTGCTACAAATCTATCAAGTGCGCGGTCACTACTAGAATCAGCTTCAAGTGTCAGTGTTCATCACGAGGACAAGCCACGGATAGGCAGTGCTACGTCTCTATAATGAACAGTACATGGCAGCCCAGAGAACATACAATCACCTTCCAGATGTTGCTCCGTGTCCGATATGGATTCAAGACCCCATTGCAGTAATACAACAGCGCCAACCCCCGCCATCTTTTGTACTTAATTTTTTACCAGTTGAAGAACTGTATGGGAGCGCCATAGTCTTGTGTGACCAACCTTGTCCCCTGTCGGTCTGTACCAGTGCTCAGAAGGCATGGGCCGCCCCTATCCCATACCCAGTGAGAATATCCTCGCTGCAGTGACTGGTTTCATGAGATCGGGGGCGCCACGCTGAGGGGACGGTGTGCACCACGGTTAGAACTTTGCCACTTGTTGGAGTGAGGCTCCCCTGCCGCAGTCTATGTGCAGGGACTGAATTCCTGAGCTGAAGCTGGCACACAGGATGGATGTGTTATCACAGACGGCCAAAGACGAAAGGGGCCCCGAGCCGTCCAGGAACAGGCTGCTCAGACACGCTTGTGGAGAGAGGAAGAGAAAAGCACAGTAGGAAGCTTGCAAACCATAGTGGTAAGAGGAGAGTAAAGAGTCAGTAAAATATACATATGATGATGAGGAGAAACTATTGGGCGATACATCATATAGCCACAGGGCTGCCATCAGCAATTCAGGGCCCCATCCCATTACCAGGTCCTATCCTGCACCCTGTCAGTGTTTCCCAATCCATTACCAGTTCCTACCCTGCACCCTATCAGTGGGCCCCAACCTATTACCAGTTCCTATCCTGCACCCTGTGTTTCCCAATCCATTACCAGTTCCTACCCGACCCTTCAGTGGCCCCAACCCATCAGTTCCCATCCTGCACCCTATCAGTGGGCCCCAACCTATTACCAGTTCCTATCCTGCACCCTGTGTTTCCCAATCCATTACCAGTTCCTACCCTGCACCCTATCAGTGTGCCCCAACCTATTACCAGTTCCTATCCTGCACCCTGTGTTTTCCAATCCATTACCAGTTCCTATCTTGCACCCCATCAGTGGGTCATCATTAGGCATCTAGCAGCTTTATCGCCGCTGCTCTTTCTGTGTATCATGGTTTGCCTATACTCCCCTGATGAACCCTGAGATGAGGATCAGGGGGAAACGCGTCAGGAAAATTGGATTTGTGAGAAAGCAACTTAAGGTCGTATCTATCAATGTTGTATAATCTATTGTTACTTGACCTAAGAGTTATATTTCTTGTGGGAAATAGGATTGTTGAGAAATCAACTTATGGTCGTATTTATCTTTGATATATGATCTATTGTCATTTGACCTAAGATATATATATTCTTTGCTTCTTTCAGTGGTGGTGTGTTGTGTGGTCTAGTCCCTTTGATTAATACCTTAGTGACATACACTCTGTGGTTCTCATTTGTGTGAATAATACCTATTAAAACCCTACTTAGGGATAGGAGAGGAAATAAATAGGTTAGTCTAGGTGGGGCCGACCTTTTCGGGACAACTACCCCACCACCATTAGGTTTAGTATAGGGTGTTTGAAGGGACAGCGATCTACACCACCTATAGTATGTATTGACAACGGTGATTTTTGCTGCTTAGGAAGATTTTAAATGGTTTATGATTTTATAAGGATCTAATAAAGGTTATATTTTAGATTTAGAGTTTGTAGTTTACCCTGCAGTGATATTTTTACCCTATCAGTGGGCCCCAACCTATTACCTGTTCCTACCCTGCACCCTATCAGTGTTTCCCAATCCATTACCAGTTCCTATCAGTGGGCCCCAACCCATTACCCGTTCCTATCCTGCACCCTATCAGTGTTTCCCAATCCATTACCAGTTCCCATCTTGCACCCTATCAGTGGGCCCCAACCTATAACCAGTTCCTATCCTGCATCCTGTGCTACCCAATCCATTACCAGTTCCTACCCTGCACCCGATCAGCGGGCCCCACCCCAGTACCAGTTCCTATTAGTGGACCCCAACCCATTACCAGTTCCTACCCTGCACCCTATAAGTGTTTCCCAATCCATTACCAGTTCCTATCCTGCACCCCATCAGTGTTTCCCAATCCATTACCAGTTCCTATCAGTGGGCCCCAACCCATTACCAGTTCCTATCCTGCACCCTATCAGTGTTTCCCAACCCATTACCAGTTCCTATTCTGCACCCCATCAGTGGGCCCCAACCTATTACCAGTTCCTGTACTGCACCCTACCAGTGGACCCGCTTCTAAATAAAGGTGACAAGCCCCTGACAAGAGTACTGCTAATTCTGCCCAACTACGCGGAGAATATATGCTTTAGTGCATTGTGGGAAATGCAGGGTTAGTGGGATAGTTGTAGGGTTAGGGGGTTGGGTAATTAGGGTTAACCTATATTTCCCCCATTACAATGCGGCAGACCAATATACAAAACTCTTCTCATCTTATAAAGAGATAGCGTATCCCTGGAACATCACATCACTGTATGATCAGTGGGAGATTTACCTCGGGGACCCCTGAGAGTAACGCCCATCCACCCACTGTGCCAGGCATTCCAGCTGAGTCCTATGTAAGCGAGTGAGGCTGGAATCAACATGGCTGCCCCTCAATTCTTAGTTTAGGTGGGTGTCTCAGATGTTGCGCCCCACCAAGTATAAAGTGATGGATTATCCCAGCAATTGGTTGAACTTGATCGACCTATGTCTTTTTTTCAACCCTACTATGTAACATTGCCACCCCTCAAATCTTAGCGTAAGTGGGGGCCCCAAAGGTTACAACCCACCAAGTATAAAGTGATGCACTATTCCAGTCATGAGCCAACATGTTACACGATGGGAGTCCCCCTTTAAATTAAGACGACGACCAAGACTATAGAAAACGCATGACATACCAGCAGTATCTCGCTCCCACACCTTGACAGTGCAGTCATTTGACGTGGTGGCCACTAGGGCGGTGTCAGACATACCCTTCGGAAGGAAAATGCAGGCGGTGGTGCTCTGTAGGTGCCCCCTATATTCACACACTATATTTTTAGTCTGTCGGAGATCCCACAGCTGTAGAAAAGACAAATGAAGCTAATGTTCAGTTTAGCTCAGTGGTCTGCAAACTGCGGCTCTCCAGCTGTTAGAAAACTACGACTCCCATCATGCCCACTGATATAGATTATATAAATGCATGATGGGAGAGCATGAGGAAATGCATGATGTAGTTTTCCAACAGTTGGAGAGCCGACGTTTGCAGACCACTGGTCTAGCTCTATAGCCTGAGCATTATAATACTAACAACTGCTCTGTTATCAGCCACCTTAAAGGGGTTGTCTCACTACATTGATTCCTCTTACCTCAGTCCTGTTTTTTTGGGTTTTCTTTTGAATTTTAGGAGCGCTTTTTTATTGGTTTAAATAGGCTGCAGTAGAACCAGGTCGTAGCTATAGCAACCAGTGCGCAGCCTTCATGAGAGACTGAACGGGCTATAGGATAGCAAGCGTGCTGACACCTTGGGGAAAATGAACATCTGTACTATAGCGACCAGCCCGGCGCCATCAGGAGAATAGAACGGCTTACTAACGACCGCACTGCCCTATCAGGGGAGATTTAACAGGTCTGTATATAGCGACCCTGCTGGAGCCTATCGGAGAGATCAACAGGTCGTAAATTTAAAACGACCTGAGGAGTGATGCGGCCATCAAGAGGGGATACTGGGAATTAGTGTAGGACGCTTTTAAAATGGACACATATTGCAATTTGACTTGTTTTGCAAGATCTTTAACATAAAAAGCAGCGATCCCTGTAGTGAGACAACCCCTTTAAGCTGCGGAGAGTCGGACTGTGGTGTTCGTGAACAGGATAGATGACCGGATGTACAGGACACTACCTGCCCTTATGATCACTTGATTTTCCGTATCTGATACATCCGTGTGCAGCACAGCAGCCGACTGCTTCTGTATCTAATGTAGGTGGTTTTGTTTTTTTTGTTTTTTAGATTTACCTGTTTTCTCAGCAGGTTAAAGGGTCAAGCAAAATCCCTAAAAAACACTCAATCTCTGTATTACAACATCAGAATACAGATGACTACAGTCCATCAGAACCATTCTCCCCTCCACCCTGGCTCATCATACAAGCGACTCACCGTAGCTTCACAGCCCTGTCCGCCGAATCCATTGCTGCTGGTCACACAGTAATTGCCGTCCTCGCTGACATCACAGTGCATCTGAATGTACTGCTTCACGGGGAACGTGTGCGCCACCTGCAGGTCACGGGTGTCCCAGACACTAGATGATGTAGAGAGAGTAAAGGGAACATGAATTTAGGATAATTTAGCCCATCATTGAAGATGCTGGGTCCCATTTAACTCATGAAGGATTGCCGGCCTTCCTGTCATGTAAAACCTACCATATTTTTCTGACTTTAAGACATACCACCATTTTCCTCCCAAATTTGGGGGGAAAAAAGTGCATCTTATAGTACGAAAAATACGGTATATCTTGGGTGATGTTACCCTTTAAAGGGGATGTCCAACTATTTTTTTTTATTTTAAGTTACTGCTGCACAATATAACAAAATAAAACACACCACCTACTCCCCTCTGCAGGGGTGTAATATTAAGGGGTTGTCTCACTACAAACATTGATGGGGTATCCCCTCTGCAGGGGTGTAATATTAAGGGGTTGTCTCACTACAGACATTGATGGGGTATCCCCTCTGCAGGGGTGTAATATTAAGGGGTTGTCTCACTACAGACATTGATGGGGTATCCCCTCTGCAGAGGTGTAATATTAAGGGGTTGTCTCACTACAGACATTGATGGGGTATCCCCTCTGCAGGGGTGTAATATTAAGGGGTTGTCTCACTACAAACATAGATGGGGTATCGCCTCTGCAGGGGTGTAATATTAAGGGGTTGTCTCACTACAAACATAGATGGGGTATCTCCTCTGCAGGGGTGTAATATTAAGGGGTTGTCTCACTACAGACATTGATGGGGTATCCTCTCTGCAGGGGTGTAATAATAAGGATTGTATCACTACAAACATTGATGGGGTATCGCTAGGATCTGCCTCCATTGTCTGATAGATCCTGCACCTATCTCCTAAATGAGTCCCGAAACCTCTCAGTTGTTTTTTTTGTAAACATAATTTTTATTAAATTTTACAATAACAAAAACATATAATAACTGTCCATTAGATGAGATACTACTTGATACACAAAGAAATAATATAAGGCATCATTACTACAGATAAGAAAAGTACTAAGCAATGAAAGTACAAAATAGCACTAATGACATACTTTGGTATCATAATAATAAGAATGAAGCAAAAGAAGTCTCCATCTTCACTAAAGAAAAAAAAAATAATAATAATAATAAAAAAGTACCCCCCCCAAACCCCGACCCCCAAAACAAAAACCCAAAACAACACAGAACAGTGGTACCCATACGCAGTTATGTATAAGAGACATAATCACATACACCTATGTAATCAAGTAAGGTCTGGAATAAAAGGTGAAAACAAATCCTGTGCTGATACAATGCTGCGAGATCGTCACACGGCCCTCGTCCCCTAAAGCCCGAGGGAGAGAAATAGATAGAGGACAAATTCACCCCCAACTCTGACGAACAGTTAACCAGGGAGTATCCAGGGCATGGTGTCAGGATATGGCTGAGGTAAAGCTCCCATGTTATGGGGTACAGACATCCAAAGCCCCCAGAGTGCCTGCTAGGTGAGAGGAGAGATACCAGGAGGTGTAAACAAAAGGCTGCATGATCTCCTGGGGGGTGTAAAAGTTACCTATGAACTCCTGCCATTTCTTGAAAAATAAACCTCTCAGTTTTAAACAGAGCGGTGGTCGGGACTTTCCAATAGACTTGAATCTGAGTTCCGAGTTTTGGGCTGTAATCAGGACTCCCAATCAGGTCTATGGGAGAGTCCTGACCTGCTCTCCGTTCAGAACTGGGAGGTTTCCGGGCTTGTTTAGGAGATGGTTGCGCGGCCCTGAGGTTGTAGGACCTATCAGACAATGATGGCAGATACTAGCGATACCCCATCAATGGTTGTAGTGAGACAACCCCTTAAAAGCTCCTGCAGTGTATGCTTAATGTATACGTCAGGAAAAGCTCCCTATGTATAAGTTAAATGACAGCTGCCATGCGGTGCTACACGTCAACTATAGGCATTGTCTATGGATACAATTTAAAATCTATGCCAGGAGTTTTTCTAGTGCATACATTAAACACACACAGCAAGCACAATGTGAACACAACCAAGGTGGCGTATAAGACCTAGTGCTCACATTCCCTGTTGCCGGACTTTTTTTTCTTTTCAAATGCAGATTGTGTTGAATGCAGCCTTGAGCGCATAGGGCCTAATGTATGAAAACGGTCTAGCATTAAGACTATGTTTCCCATAGCAACCAATCAGAGCCCAGAGCAACCAATCAGATCTAATAGTAACTGACCAGAGCCCATAGCGACCAATCAGAGCCCATAGCAACCAACCAGTGCCCATAGCAACCAATCACATCTAATAGCAACCAATCTGAGCCCACTGCGACCAATCAGAGCCCAGAGCGACCAATCAGAGCTCAGCTTTCATTTCATATAGTGCTTTGGAAAAATAAAAGCTGAGCTCCGATTGGTCACTGTGAGTTCTGATCAGTCACTATGGGCTCTGATTAGTTGCTATGAGCTCTGATCAGTTGCTATGGGTAACAAAGAGTCTTACTGCTAGACAGTTTTCATACATAAAGCCCTACGTTACCGATTCCCAAATCTGCCTACGATTTATCCCGGCTTCATTCCTACCATTTAACACAAATAACACTTGCAAACCTTTGTCCTGTAACATAAAGTAAGAAACCCCCCCAATGTCAGGAGCGAGAAATAATTACTGACCGGGTGGTTTTATCCTCTGAGGTCTGGACCACGTACGACTATCTGGGAACCCAGCACAGGTGAGTGACCTACAGGACAAAAAGACAAGATCATCATCTTCTACCAGATCCAACACTGTACGCTAACTTCTGACGGATCCATGAACGGCCGGTAAAAGTAACTGTACTGCAGATTTCCAGGAAGAGTCTGAATATTCGCATCACACCAAAAAGTCTATGGAAACCACCGGACGGTTTTTCTGCAGGTTCTACTGAAAAACTGTCCAGGTGTTTATACAAGGTATATGAATTTTGGATACATAAAAAAACTGTCCAAAAAACTCACAATAAACTCATCACCAGCTGCTTTGGACAAAAAAAACTGACAAAATACTCAGGTTCAAAGGTTTTGGTTTGGGATGATTTTTTGTCCTGTGCTGTGTAGACTTAGCTTTTGTCATCCTGACTGCAACCCCCATCAATCGCCTATTGATTGGTTGTCTGTTCTGAGGAAGTTCATCAATATGAAATCCTGAAAACTTCCTTAAGGGGTTGTCTCACTACAGGGATCGCTGCTTTTTATGTTAAAGATCTTGCAAAAAAACAAGTCACTTTGCAATATGTGTCCATTAACACTATCCTACCTACTCTGAGATATTGCCTCTTGTATGGGCTGCATCGGCTTCTTAGGTCCCTATAGCTACAGACCTGTTCAATCTCTCCTGATAGGCTGCCAGTACTGGTTGCTATAGCTACAGACCTGTTTGATCTCTCCCGATAGGCTGCCAGCACTGGTCGCTATAGCTACATACCTGTTCTCTCTCTCCTGATAGGCTGCCAGCGCTGGTTGCTGTAGCTACAGACCTGTTCGATCTCTTGATAGGCTGCCAGCACTGGTCGCTATAGCTACAGACCTGTTCGATCTCTTGATAGGCTGCCAGCGCTGGTTGCTATAGCTACAGATCTGGCTTCTACTGCAGTCTAGTAGAAGCCAGTAAACAAGTCCCTGAAATCAAAATGAAACCAAGAAAACAGGACTGAGGTGAGAGGAATCAATGTAGTGAGACAACCCCTTTAAGGGCATCTTCACACTTTTGATTTTTTGGCAACCATTTTTACTTTACACGGGTGGTATTTGCCTCTGATTTGGACATGGCTTAGCTCAATTTCAATAGGGCTAGCCAGTGTCACTTCTGCCGTTGCGGGATCCAAGGAGGATCCACTCAAAAGAATAGTCATTTTTATTTGAAATCTGTGGTGTAGTTCATGGAGTGAACTACAGTTATCCTGGCCACTTAAACCAATAGCAGGGGGTTTACATGGAGATTTTAAGGTGGAGTACGACGTGAATTCTGCATTAAATTCCTCATTAAACTCTGTTGTGTGACCTCACCCTTACTAATATTTCTTTGCTTGAAGGGGTTGTCTCACCATGTTGTTTAACAGAGCCAAAAGCAGCCTCAGATTCATGCATCCTGTCTTTCCTGGCCAGGCTATGGGTGGTTCTATAGCAGTATTAGCAGATCAGCACCATATTTTCAGCTCTACTAAATGCACTGACATGAGAGCAGGAGATTTTATCTATAGAGCAGAGAGCTTCAAAACTCAAAGTAAACAAAAGTAAATAGCCTCCTTTGTTAGGGTATGATCACATAGCATATTGCGGAGTGTACAGTACACGCTAAAATACGGCAGGTGTTTTTAGAAGTACGCGCTGGCCAGCGTGTACTTCTAAAATGGTGACAGCTGGATCCCACTGACCTTCACTTTCCCTGGCGCCGGGAAGAAGTCACATGTAAAGTACACACCGGGGAAGATGGCAGGTCATTACAGCTCTCAATGAATTACCATATTTGCGGGGCGTAATTTGGGCATATTGAAGGGCAACTATGCGCTGAATTATGCCCAGCAAATGAGCCGTGTGAACATACCCTTAGAGATCACGCACTCTGTTCTCAACCTGCCAGCGTGCTGTGTGCCGAACTTGGTGACTTCCTGCTCTCAGATAAGACAAAGGGCAGAGAGAGCAGGATGGTAACCAGAGAACCCATGTGCACTGAGAGCAGATAAAATCTCTCTTATCTCCTCAACAAAGCATAATTAACAAAGCAATGTAATAGGAAAAATTCCTCGGTTACCCTTTCCTACACGTTGAAAGCAAATGTTTGTGGTGAGACAACCCCTTGAATTCTAGATACTGCTGCCCTCTGCTAGACTGAGGACATCTAGAGTAATTAAAAGTGCCTCCTGCTGTCCTCCTGGTTCTGATACCTGTATGTGGTTGGTGAAGAAAACATGGGGCTGGTGTAATGCCTATAGGAACATTATAGCAGCCCCTCAACCCTCCTTGATATTGAGGGGTATTTGAGTTTACCATGCGTGAAATGATTGCTTTAACTTACTAGATTTCTGGACACAGCAGCTGTGAGCAGACATTGTCCGGACTCTACGTCCCATTTTAAAAAGGTGTTGCTCGGACCCTTCACCAGCTTGGGCAAGAAAAAAAAAAAAAAACAAAGAGCCACCTCTAAAAGTTTCTGGCTGTAGGATCTTGTCCATGAATAATACAAATGAGAACAGTTCCGCAGTCTGCAGCCGCTCACGCGATTCAAGCTATAGTGATTTCAAATTTTTTGGGCTAGCCCTGCTGACCCCGTAGACAGGGTTAGGGGCCAAAACCAGTGACAATTAAAGATGTCCCTGAACTTCTGAGCGCTGCCCGCTTTACAGTGCAGATCCCACAGGAGAACCGTCTTATCCCGAGAGGCGCTGAAGAAGCGATTGGATCCGAACACGCAGGCGATCTGTGCAGGGAAGGCATAACATGGCCGGATGTACATAAGCCACTATATTAGGAGGCACCACACATCTGTATTCTCACCAGTGCAAATGTGATCTCTACCTCCAAATCCAGAAAATTACCTTAGACACCTCTCGGTCGTGCCCCACAAATCTCTTCAGGGCGGTGCCCGTTCTCCAGTTGGACACAACAACGGCCTGCGAGATAATAAAGCAACAGTATTATATTTTACTATCATGATCGTCAACGCACCAGACCAGATACAATGGATCATGGCCGCCTGGTAAACGACCTGCTCTTACCGAGAAATGTCCAGCCCTAATACATAAGTATCTGTATGGGGAATATATTTCTAGATAAATCTTTTTCACCATCCCAGGGATGAAGTTTTAGCATCCCGGGGGGGGGGAATTTTAGGGGTGGGTAGGGAGCACCTCCAGGGAAGAGGGGGGAAGCAATTTTGGGGGCCCCCGGGAGATGGGGAGGGGGGTTTGTGAGCACCTCGGTGGGGAGTTGGGAGGGTTGGGGGTCAGGAGTGCCTCTGCAGGAAGTTGGGGGGGCAAGCACCTTTGCGGGGAGATGGAATGGGAGGAGCACCTCCAAGGGTAGACGGGGGGGGGGGGGTGGGTGGGGAGCGGGGAAAAGCACCTCAGCAGGGAGACAGGCGGTGGAGAGCACCACCTTGGGAAGATGGAGGGGGGAGGGAGGAGCACCTCCGCGTGGGGTGCACCTCCACGGGAAAACGGGGAGGGAGGAGCACCTCTGTGGGGAAGCAACTCCATGGGGAGATGGAGGGGAGCGCCACGATAGGGGTGGGGTGGACGCCTCTGTACTTCCACAGGGGGACAAAAGGGGCACATCCACGGAGGAACGAGGAGGGGGGGGGGGCAGTGTCTCCGTGGGGAGATGGAGGAGAGCACCACCATGTGGGTGGGGTGAGCGCCTCTGTACTTCTGCAGGGGGATGAGAGGGGCACCTACACAGGGTAACGAGGAGAGGGAGCGTTTCAGCGGGGAGACGGGCACTGTGATACATTGCTGCAAGGTGCCTTTCTATGCATAGCAGAGATGAGGGCCCCTGAGCACCCCGGACTGCTGCCCACCAATGGATTGATTGATCCTGTGGCCTATAGCCACCCTGTAGAGAAGGCTTCTCTGTAGGAAGACTATAGGCCACAGAATCAATCAATCCACAAATACCATACCTGACCCTTCCATTAAATCATAGAAAAATGGGACCTTAGTTACTCAAAACAACAACAAGGCCATACTTACAGCTGAATGGCTGAATTATAGACTCTAACCAGGAGGAGGCAACACAAGCGCCTGTGCACTTGAAATCAAACAGGTCGGAAATTTGCGAGCGTATTCCCCCTGGGGAGCGGTTTGTGTGAGCTCGGCTCAGCAATTACCTGCACCGTTTGCCTTTCCCAAGTAGCAGGGGGCACTTGTGTTGCCTCCTCCGGGGTTCAGTCTTTAGGCCTTCATTAACTACACAATAACCTGAATGTCTTCTTTTCTTTTTTTTTTTTTACTTAGGATCAGTAAAAGGGGATAAGAAGCGATCACCCACATCTCCCGCTTTGAGTTCACGAGGGCAAAAACAAAAAAAAAAAAAAAAAAAAAAAAAAGGGGTTTTTTTTAACAACCACTGCCCAAAATTAGAGGCACATTTTGATTTTTTCATCCAGGCGAAAAATTTGTATGCGAATTTTAGTTTTAGAATGCACCTGAATCTGAACCCCGTTACGCGGGGCATAAATCATGCGCATTTCCGCGCCGGCGCCTTTTTGGCCAGGTAAAATTTCTTTTAAAGTGCCTTTCCTGTTCCCGCGTAAGGCCTGAAAAAACCATAGCAAACTTTTAAATTATAGCGTCGTCAGTTCAGTGCACCCGCCCCCCGTAAGCATCTGAAAACAGCACTTTGAATGCGCCCCGGGGGGGTGGGGAGATTTAAAAATTTTTATGAATGGGGCTGCATTGTATCAGGGTAAAAGATGCCAGAATCAGGCGCAGCCCCGTTCCTACAGTCGCCCAAGCCGACAGCTGCCAAAAATATGAGCACGACCTGTAGGCTTGGGGATTTTTTCCCCGGCAGCTCATTTTTCCAAATTCCTTTTTTAAAATCTTGGGCTATGTTAACCCCGTGAAAATGCAGGGCGAAATTTAACGCCCCGCAATTACGCCTTACCGGGGCGCCCCCCTAAACGCAAAGGTCGGATTTCAGAGCAGCGATGTATGTGACGGCGTCGTTGTGGGCCCGGCTGTACTGCGGGATGGTCTGCGCCGGCGCGCTCCCTCACGGCTTCGGCCCCCGTAGATATAAAGTAATTTGAATGGGCAAAAGGATATACCAAACAAAGACAAACAGGGCGGCCGGGGGATCTGCCCCACCCTGGGGGGTTTATTCTTTATTTTTACCCCAGAAAGAACCTTAAGAAATGTTTACACGGCTTTTTTAAAGCATGTTTGGATCCGTGTTTCGGACCCAAACATGCATCTAGCAATGTGCAGTGTGATCTACATTAGTTCAATGTAAAACACGCATCAGCGTTCAGACGATACATGTTTTACTTGCTTCTTTCTGATGCGTCTTTCGGATCCATTCAAAGAATTGTCATTGCGCAGCAGATGCCATATTTAAAACTATAGGGTGCAACCCTGCTGCAGCCAAAACGCAGCCAAACACTAACCAAGCACCACCGCCGCGGCCGAGCCAAGGGCACCACCGCCGCGGCCGAGCCAAGGGCACCACCGCCGCGGCCGACCAAGGCACCCCCGCCGGGGGCCCGAACCCAAGGGGCACCACCCCCCGGGCGGCCCACCACCCGCCGGCCGGGGCCCCCCCCGGGGTTGCCCTATGAGTTGAGTGGATTCTTGGGGCCCATCCACTCTGCTTTTTGCTTTCTGCCTCTCCTCTGCCTTTCTCCATAAAAAGCAGCTCTAAACCCATCGCATCCAGGGGCCCACCCGCTTCTTTTTGGGCCCACGACAATACTGCAATCTGCAGATGAGCTGTAAACACAGAGCCCGAAATAAAGTAGGAAAAGGGTTTGTTAAAGGTAGTTTCACACGGCGTGTTGACTCTTAGCTGCGTGTTTGGATCCATTTGTCGGACCCTAAACGGACCCAAACACGCTTCTAACAAATAGCAGCGAGATTTACATTGCTTTTAATATGAAACACGCATCGGCGTTCACACGAGTGATCACTGATTCGCGTCTCTCTGCGTCTTTCGGATCTGTTCCAAGAACTGACATGTCAATTCTTGATCCGAAAGACGCAGCAGGAGCCCTATTTAAAATGTAGGGGCGATCCTCTGATCCAACACACTAAAAACATGCAGCTGCATGATGGAAAGGGGGGGATCCGTTTTTGGATCCGTCAAGCGCGTTTTGGGGTGCGGTTTTTTGGGTCCAAAAACAGATCCGAAAACGTATCCCAAAACCCTATAAAAAAAATACCCTGAGGGGCAGGACCCCCCTGCACACTGCACAAGGGCCACCTAAAAAAACTTTAAAGTTTTTGGGACCATGATGCAATGTGGCAAGGTGACATAACCAGGCTTATCCTGCCCCACACATGGGCGCTGTCACTTTCTAGCTCACTATGGCTTGTATGTCGGACGCCGGTCCCAGGCTTGCCTGTTGTTACCATTCCTAGGGGGGGTCACCATTTACCTTATTTAGAGCGTTTCGCTTGATTTTACTTTTGGGAATTTTTTCCATTATTCCCAATGAAGGCAGAAAAGAGAAGGGGGTGAAAATTTTTTTTCCCAAGGCGAGACATCAGGAGTCCTCGGCTGCGGCCTGTCAGGAGAGAAGAAACGGATGAGACTCCTGTAACCTGGAGACACTGACGTCACAGACTAAGGCTGGGCCCAGAGCTGTACTGGGGTCGTCAATGCGCGCTCCAGTGCTTGGGGTGAAGTGACGCGGTCACCAGGGCGCTCCTCCCTGATTGGCTGCCAAAACGGACTAACAGCGGTAAAGAAAGCGAGCAGTCCTCTAACACCCCCCACCTTCAATCACCAGAAATCAGACAGACCGCACAGAAGCTGGGACAACGGCTGCATTACACCCACAGCTTTAAATCTAAAACCCCCATCCCCAAAAAGATGGTAAACTACGATTTTATCAAATTTTCTAAAAATTTGGATATTTGGCACTAAAATTACACCCACTGTGAAGAGTGCCTAAGACAGATAATAAAATAGATAAATTTGGGTACAAAAAAAAGGAAAATAGAAAAAGGAGACAGATAGATAGATAGGAGCAAAAATAGATAGGAGAAGAAATAAAAGGAGACAGATAGATAGGAAAAAAAAGAAAAAGGAGACAATAGATAGATAAAGGGGGGGAGTTTGGGGGATGTAAAAGTAAAAAAAGAAGGGGGATAAAAAATTACCAAAAAAATTTGAAATGGGTAAAAAAAATTAAAAAAAAAAATCCTTCTTTCCCGGGGGTTGGGGCTGTTTAAGGAAAATTTTCCAGGAAAAAAATCAAAAAATGGGGTTGTAGTGGGGTAGATAAAACAAAAAAAATTGGCCTCAAAAAAATTTTGGGGGATTATTAAAAATTTTTTTTTGGGTTTGTTTTACAGAGCAGGGTTTTGGGGGCTAAAAAGGGGAAATCAAGAAAAAATTTAACATTTGGGGAGACAGAGAATGTGGCGAGTGCTCACCCGTCTGATGCCCGGCATTATGTCGCCATCGCAGCCCGCAAATCTCATTAGGATAAACCCGGTCAGTCGATTGACTGGGCCCCCCGGGGGCCCCCGAGGAGGAGAGGAGGGCTCAGGGTGGCCTGAGGTACTTACACCGTGTCATAACTCCGAGACCAGGGATTTAAAGGGCCACCAAACCTAAACTTATCAGCCTAGCATAATACAGCAGCCTTTTAAGACTCAATACCAATAGCAGTCACAAGAAAGTAATGTCTCTGTTATTCAGTACTGAGCGTTATAAAAGGGGCGGCTGATATCATCAATAGGGGGGGTAATGTCTTGGTTATATCAGTATGGGGGCGTTAAAGGGGGCGGCGATACATCACATTGGTGTAATGTCTGGGGGTTAAAAACAGTACTGGAGCGTTAAAAGGGACGGCTGATTCAGTCACATGGATTAATGTCGAAGAAATCTAGGGACATTATAAAGGAGGGGCAAAAATTTGTAAAAAGGGTGTAAGTTTTGGGGATATTCAGTCGGCTTATAAAAAGGGCAGCTGATTATCACAAAAGTGAAGGGGGGAAAATCATCGGGCGTTAAAGGGGAAAAGGGGGTATTTAGCCACATAATTAAATGCCTGGATAATACGGACTTAAAAAAGGGCACAATATCAACTGGGATGTAAGTGGGGGTTTTTTATTCATACGGGAGCTTAAAGAGGAGCGGCTGAAACTTCCATGGGGAGAATGTCGGGGGGTTAAAATCAGTATGGCATTAAAGGGGGCGGGAATTTTCAGTCACATAGAATGTAAGCTTTTTATATCAACTGAGCGTTAAAAGGGACGGCTGATATCGTCACATAGGATGAAATGTTGGGGTTAATCAGTACGGGACTTTAAAGGGAGCGGCTGATATCAGCACATAGGGAAATGCCCGGGGGTTATATCAGAAACTGGAGCTTATAAGGGAGCGGCTGATATCAGTCCATGGGAAGTAATGTTTTGGGTTTATATCATATGGAGCTTATAAAGAAGCGGTGAATATCACATGGGAGTAATGCCCGGGGTTAACAGAAAAGGATTTTAAAGAGGGCGGCTGATATCTTCACATAGGAGAAATGTCTGGGGTTATACCCAGTACGGGCTTAAAAAGCGGTGATATCATCACATAGGATGTAATGTCTCGGGTTATATCTTTTGGGGGAGCTTATAAGGGGCGGGGATAATCACATAGATTAATGCCCCTGGTTATATCAGTAGGAGCTTTAAATAAAGGACGGCTGATATCAGTCACATAGGATGTAATTCTGGGGTTATATCATACGGACGTTTAAAAGGAGGGGCTGATACAGTAATGGAGTAATGTCTGGGTTATATCAGTACTGGAGCTTTATAAAGGAGGGGCTGTTTCAGTCAATAGGATTTTATTTTGGGGTTTTATATCAGTACGGAGCGTAATAAGAGGAGGGCTGATATCAGTCAATAGGATGTAATGTCTGGGGGGTTAACAGTACTGGAGCGATAAGAGGCGGCGAATCGTCACATGGGATGTAATGTTGGAGGTTATATCATAGGGAGCTTATAAGGGAGCGGCGAATCAGTCCTGGGATGTAAGTCTGGATTTTTCATAAGGGCGTTTAAGAGGAGGGGGCTGATATCAGTCACATGGGATGTAATGTCTGGAGGTTATATCATACGGGAGCGTTAAAAGGGAGCGGCTGATATCGTCACATGGTTTTAAGTCTCGGGTTTATATCAGTACTGGAGCGTTATAAGAGGAGCGGCTGATATCAGTTACGGATATTTCATGTGAAGTGATTCATCTGTGAAGCGAAACGACGGATAATGAGGTTTTTTGCAACATGGTGATTTAACTGTGAAATGATGGAAACCGAAGCCATGGATAACAGGGTATTACGGTGTGTATGTATATATGTATATCTAAATAGAAAAAAAATAGAACTCCCAAAATTGAAAAAAATAAAGAATCACCGTTGTTTATTCCACATCCACAGGTGACGGTTTGGCTCCAGTCTGAGCCATTTTCAAGCCCGCTGGAGCCTGCGGATGTGGAATAAACAGCAACAGTTTTGGGTTTTTTTCAATCTTGCGAGTACTTTTATTTACTCTATAGTATTCATTGACCTGGATCTATTGCTCACTGACATCATTTACCTGTATTAGAAGTGCGACACTCATATATATATATATATATACACACAATAGATACAGATAAAAATAAGATAGATATAGTATGCAATAACCACACATTATATATATATATATATATATATATATATATATATAGTAAGAATATTGTATGTATTAACCACACACACCTATATATTTACTCTCATACACAGACAGATATATAACATAACCCAAACAAACATATATATATATACACACAAATAGATACAGTAAGTAATAACCACATATATATATACACATACACACATAGATACAATATGTAATAACCACATATATGTGCTCTCATACACAGATATACAACCCAAACCTATATATCTACACACATATACAAACAATCATACACACATAGATAGACAGATACCGTTATGTTGTGACCTGAATACATTGTATTATTATTGATAACACGATACATATGTTGCGTCCTGACAATGGCGGCTGCGGTCACGCACACATCGGCTTTATACAGGGCGCTAAACAGGACAGACTGTACATAGAGGAAGGCTCGTTACCGCGCACAGCGCCTCCAGCCGCCCCCGGGGCTTCTCCATCTTCCCCGCCACCTTCTAGCTCCGTCTCCCTGTCTCCTTAGCAACGCGGCGCCGGTTACCAGGGACCGGGAGTCACCTGGAAAAGCCTCCCCGCGGAGCCCGCCACATCGGTTCCGCCTCCTGCGCTGCTGGGGAGTTACGTTGGTGACCCTTGTGAAAGCTGCTCTTCACCCGTGTCCTGTCCTCCCCCATAGGGGGTAATTATTACACCCGGGTCCTGGTTTGTTTCCTGGCCTCAGTGTAATATGGACTCGTTATTGTCAGTGGGGAAGACTTAGCTCGGCTTATGCAGGGGGATGTCCATAGCAACCAATCAGGTTCCAGCTTTCATTTTTTATAGGCGCAATCTATGAGAGCTGCAATCTGATTGGTTGCTATGGAAATATCCCCTAAATCTAGCGGATCCTTCCATAGCAACCATATTGCTGCCATATGTTTCATATAATATGTTAAAGGGGTCTTCTCACTACAGGGATCGCTGCTTTTTATGTTAAAGATCTTGCAAAAACAAGTCACTCTGCAATATGTGTCCATTACCAGTGTCCTAGCTATTCTAGAATCCCCTCTTGTATGGGCTGCATCAGCTCCTCAGGTCGCAAAAGCTACAACCTTTTTTGACCTCCGATGGGCTGCCAGCACGGGCCCCTATAGCACAGCCCTTTCAACTCCCCGATGGGCTGCCAGCCGGTTGCTAAGCACAGACCTTTCAATCCCCCTGATAGCTGCCACACTGTTGCTAAGCAACAACCTGTTCAATCTCCCTATCGGGGTGCCAGCCTGGTTTGCTATAGCTAAAGCCCGGGCTTCTCTGTACCTAGAAAACCAGTAAAAACGCCCCTGAAACCAAGAAAACGACGAAAAATGAAAAATGGATGAACAACCCCTTTAATGTTGCAAAATTATATTTTTTCAATAATCTCAAAAAATCCAACACTGATTTTTTTGGCAATCACTTACAAATGAAATCAGATGTACACATACAGTATGATGTAATTTACATTATACGATCCTATAGGCTAACATTGCACAACGTGGTACAAAGTAGCTCAAATCCACTCCTGTCATCCATCACAGACCACTACCGACATTGACGGAGAATCCTACCAGTGTGCTATCAATGACTTTACTAAGACGACCCTATTAAAGGGCTTGCATGTGACTACAGAAATAAAACTTTATCCAGAAATAGCGCCCCTCTTGCACATAGGCAGTAGCTAGTATTGCAACTCAGTCACATTCACTTCAGTGCTGCAATTGCAGGCTCAACCCATTACAAGAGTGGTGCTGTTTTTGTCATATTCATTCCCATTGAGAAATGGAAATCACATATCGAATGCCTTTTGCTAAGCAGACTCGGACTGGCCCACAGGTGAATAGAGGAAACTCTCAGTGGACTCATGGGCATCGCAGGGCTGGAGCTGCTTTTCAGGTAGAAAGGCAGATAAAGACAGAAAGCAAGAGGTAAAGGGGGAGTCAGTAAGCCGTAAGGTGGGCTCCAAATTTAACCCCCGGGGGGCCCAAAAATCAATTCCCCGTGGGGGCCCCAAAATCAGCTCCATGGGGGCCCCAAGAAACAGCCCACTGGTGGGCCCCCCAAAAATCACCCACTGGTGGGCCCCCTAAAAACTTTACTGGGGGGGCCCCAAAATCATTCCCCCTGGTGGGCCCAAAAACATCTCCACGGGGGGCCCCAAAGAACAACCCATGGTGGGCCCCAAGAATCAAATCCCCTGGGGGCCCCCAAAAATCAGCTCCACTGGTGGGCCCCAAGAAAAAACTCCACGGTGGGCCCCCCAAAAACAGCTCCACTGGTGGCCACCGAACAACTTTACGGTGGCCCAAGAAACATCCCACGTGGGCCCAAGAACATCTCCATGGTGGCCCCAAGAATCAACTCACTGGTGGGCCCCAAGAATCAGCTCCACTGGTGGCCACCTGAACAACTTCACTGGTGGGCCCAAGAATCATCTCCCCGGGGGCCCCAAAACAGCTCCATTGGTGGGTTTTTCCCAAAAATCAGCTCCACTGGGGCCCAAGAATCACTCCACTGGTGGCCCCAAAATCAGCTCCACTGGGGCCACCAACAATTCACTGGTGGGGCCCAAAATCATCTCCACTGGTGGGCCCAAGAAAACACTCCACTGGGGGCCCCAAAATCAACAAAACTGGTGGGCCCAAGATCAACTACACGGGGGGTTTTTGGGGGGCCTCAAGAATCAACTACACTGGTGGCCCAAGAAATCACTTCCACTGGGGGGCCCCCTAACAACTCACTGGTGGGCCCAAAATCATCTCCCGGTGGGCCGCAAGAATCAAATCCACTGGGGGGCCCCAAAATCAGCTCCATGGGGGTTCCAAAACAACTCCACTGGGGGGCCCCCAAAAATCACTCCACTGGTGGGGCCCCCAAAAATCACTCCACTGGTGGGTTCCAAAAATCAGCTCCACGGGGGTTTCCCCGAAAACAGCTCCACTGGGGGTTCCAAGAACAGCTCCCGGGGGGCCCCCAAAATCACCCCACTGGTGGTTTCCAAGAACAACCCAAAGGTAAGCCCCAAGAATCACCTCCACTGGTGGGTTTCCAAGAACACTCCACTGGGTGGGGCCCCAAGTCAGCCCACTGGGGCCCCAAGAATCACTTTCCCCTGGGGAGCCCCAAGAAAACACTCCACTGGTGGGGCCTCAAAAATCACTCCACTGGTGGGGGCCCCAAGAATCACCCACTGGGGAGCCCCAAGAATCACTCCACTGGGGGAGCCCAAAACAAATCTCCCCGGGGGACCCCAAATCACTCCACTGGTGGACCCCCAAGCATCAGCCCACGGTGGAGCCCCAAGAATCAACTCCACGGGGTGACCCCAAATCACATCCACTGTGGGGCCCCCAAAATCAACTTCACTGGGGGGGCCCCAACAATCAAAACTTGTGGCCCCTAAATCAAATGTACTGGGGGCCCTAAAAAAAATCAGGGGCCCCAAAAAACCCCTTGGGGCCCAAGAATCACTCCACGGGGCCCCCAAAAAGCACCTCAACTATGGCCCAAAACAGCTCCACTGGTGGGGTCCCAGAATCAACCCACGGTAGGCACCAAAATCACTCCACTGGTGGATTCCAAGAATCAGCCCACTGGTTGGTTCCAAAATCACTCCACTGGTTTGGGCCCCCAAAATCACCTCCCCCTGGTGGCCCCAAAAACACCTCCACTGGTGGTTCCAAGAATCAACCCACGGGGGAGCCCCAAGAATCACCTCCCCTGGTGGGTTTTCCAAGAATCAGCTCCCCGGTGGAGCCTCAAGAATCAGCCCACTGTGGCCCCAAGAATAGCCCCCTGGGGGACCCCAAGAATCACTCCACTGGTGGGGCCCCAAGAATCAGCTCCACTGGTGGAGCCCCAAGAAACAGCTCCCCCTGGGGGGCCCAAAAAATCACTCCACTGTGGACCCAAAATCACTCATGTGTGTCCAGGATCCCCTCCCCATTGGGCCCCGGAAACAAATTTACTGGGGCCCCAAAAAAATCAAAACTGGTTGGGGGCCCCCAAAAATCAAAATTTACGGGGGCCCAAAATCACTCCACTGGTGGGGGCCCAAGAATACTCCACTGGTGGCCCCCAAAACACTTTAACTATTGGGGCCCAAGAATCAGCTCCCGGTGGGCCCCGGAATCAATCCACGTAGTCCCCCAAAAATCACCTCCCCCTGGTGGGACCCAAAAACAACAAACTGGTTGCCCCAAGAATCACCTCCACTATGGAACCCAAGAATCAACTCCCCTGGTGGGCCCCAAAAATCACCCCCGGTGGGCCCCAAAAAACACTCCACGGTGGGCCCCCCAAAAATCACAAACTGGTGGGCCCAAGAAACACTCCACTGGTGGGCCCCCAAAAACAAACTCCACTGTTTGGCCCCAAAGAAGCATCTCTATTGGGGGGGCCCCCCAAAAAGCATCTCCATTGAGGGGCCCCCAAAAACATCTCCATTGGGCCCCAAGAATATCTCCACTGGGGACAGAAGAAAACAACCCACGGTGGCCCCAAAAATCAACCACCATGGTGGCCCCAAATTTAAAACCCCTGGGAACCCCAAGAAACATCCACTGGTGGAGCCCCAAAATCCCCACTTTTAGCCCCAAGAATCAGCTCCACTGGTGGCCCCAGGCGTAAACATGAATGAACGAACTGTCCGCTCCTCACCAAAAAATGGGTATGGAGTTGGGTTCTCAAAAGCAAAAAGTAACCCCCCCCGCTCCTCCTGAGGTTTATGTGATATAAGTAATTTAAGTTCGGGTGATATAAGATACGACTGATGCTATTGACAATGTCCGGGGGACGCCCAATTTGCCCTTATCACTCCGGCACTGATTAGCGTCGGTGGTATAACTCGTGTAACACGTTCAACCTGATTTACTGGTGAAAGGATCATAAAGATGATGTGACAGTCTGCATGACTTGTCCACCACAGTCACTAAAATATAAAAAAGGCGAACAATTCATGCCAAGGAATCAACGCTGTTTAATTAGAATCTAAAGTTTTTATTGGGGAAACCGCAGTAAGCAAGTTGATAGACTATATTGTTTTTTAGTTTATTGGTTTGCTGTATAGCGCAGGTTTTTGATAACCCCTTTTACAATCAAGTGATCGCTGGGATCAGGCAGCTGGAAATCCTTCGCTGTAAGGCTGGGTTCGCACCGTGTGTTTTTAACCCAATTTAGCACCTTCGTTGCACGCATCCATTTGGATACCAGAAAAACTGGATACCCCACGATCCTATGACCAAAAGTGGAAACCCAGCCAATTAAAAGGAAATTTCCTTAAAAAAGGGGGCCCCCCTGCTCAGTTTTTTAAAAGGGGGTTTCCGTTGTGGGACCCCTACCAAAGTTTATTCCCTAACAGGGCACGGATTTAGTTGTCCAAAGCAGCCCGTTACCCCTTGTATCAGGTTAGACTGGGGCCACAAAGACAGGGGAACCCCCCCTGGCCATGGGCAAAGGTTGGACTTTGAACATAGCACTTTTCCCGATGTGGGGGGAAAAAAAAAAGAGAGGTGGACTGCAAGAGTTATGTAAAGTAGCTGTAGAATGGGCTCCAATAATTTACTCCTCTGGTAGACCCTAAGAATCAGCTTCAATGGGGGGGGTCGCAAGAATCAACTTTTACTATCGGGGCCCCCAAAAATCAAGCCCATTTGGTGGCCCCAAGAACACTCCACTGTGACCACAAGAAAAGCTCCCCTGGGGGGGACCCCAAAATCAACTCCACTGGGGGCCCCAAAACGCTTTCCCCTGTGGGGCCCCCAAAATCACCCCATGGGGGCCCCAAAATCACCCAAAAAGGTGGGGCCCCCCAAAATTCCCCCACTGGGGCCCCAAGAACACTCCACGTGGCCCCAAGAATCACATAAACTGGTAGGCCCCAAGAATCATCTCCACTGGTGACCACAAGAATTAGCTCCACTGGTGGGACCCCAAGAATCAATTCCACTGTTGACCCCAAGAATCAACTCCACCAGTGGACCCCAAGAGTCATCTCCACTGGTGGTCCCCAAGAATCAACTCCACTGATGGTCCCAAGACTTATCTCCACTGCCTGGACCCTCCAAAATCATCTTCTTCCGTAGACCCCAAGAATCACTGGCAACTGGTGGCCTCCCAAGAATCACCTCCGACTGTAGTGCCTCAGAGAATCACCTCCACTGGTGTCCCCAAGTAACAACTCCACTGTTGGCCCCAAGAATCAACTCCACTGGTGCCACCAAGAATCAACTCTACTGTGACCCCTAAGAAACATACCACCACTGGTGGCCCCAAGAAACAGCTCCACTGGTGGCCCAATATAATCAACTGCACTGGTGGGCCCTCAAGAATCAATCTCCACTGGTGGCACCCAGGAATCACCTCCACGGTGGCCCCCAAGAATTAGCTCCACTGTAGAGCCCCAGGAATCACCTCCACTGGATGTCCGCCCGGAATCACCACCACTCGGTGGCCCATGAATCACTCCAAAGTGTGGCCCCAAGAATCACCTCCACTTTTGGGCCCCAAACAGTTATTTATTATCATAAAAAATAAAACCTATAATAAAATGAGTCATCAGGAGCCGGCCTGCTTGTTGATAGTTTCCATCCAAAGGGTGATTCCCTGCATGTTCATGTCATCACTGTACTTAATAATCAAGACCTGAAGCGACACTCTGTCAAATTCCATTCAGTTTTCTCGTCCTCCACATTTCTAGGAAAGCTGAGTGACAACCAACATGGTCGCTCTTACCACTCCCACTGGGCTGTCGTCCATCTGTCCTCAACCCCTGAAAGGTAAATTGCAATGAAACAATGCATCACTGCACAGCTAGGCTGGTTTGTTCTCAGGATCCTTGGAAAGCTGGGTGACCACGACGCCTCAGGGCGACTTCCCACACGGTATATTAAATATATAATCTGGGAACATAAACATGAGACACTACATCCTGACTAGTGTTCCCTGATGGTGAAATCCAGACACTGGTGGCCTTTTCTTTGTACTGGGATAAACTGGTTAACATGAATTTTGTTCGCTGACATATACTTGAAAGTGCGATTCACACATCCCAGAACCTATCAAAAAATCGCCGTCCGCACCTGATACCGCCACAAACCCCCAGGATGGTCCCATGTAATCACCCAGCTTTCCCAGATTCCGGAACAGCACGCTTCCTGTCTGCTTCTGGTCTATGTTAGTAAATAGCCAGGGTGAGGGTCCGCGTTGCAGCTAGAAAAAAAGGTAACCGAGTAAGGAGCTCTTCCTGCAGATATGAGGCATAGGTTCCTCAGCCGATGTCAGTAAGGAGAGCCATGGCAGTGTAATATACCTAACACGAACACAAATATAAATAATATAATCAATGTAAATGATTGACTGGCTAATGTAGTGGAACATCACAACCCACTAAGCTTATTGCCTCTAGAGACCCCAGAGAAAGGGCAGCTCAGGATTACCAAACATATGTGAAATCAATCTATCTATCGTACTATCAATCTATCTATCTATCTATCTATCACCAATCTATCTAATAACCTACTAACTCATATCTATCTAATCTATCTCATATCTCTCTATCTATCTCCTATCTAGCTAATATAACTATCACTCTCATATCTAACTATCTACCTATTTATCTCATATCTAACTATTTCCTATCTATCTATCTAATCTAACTATTTAACTCATATCTATCTATGTTCCTAACTATCATCTATCTAACATCTATCTACTCATATCTATCTATCTCCTCACCTATCAAGATAACTACTATTAACTAATATCTATCTATCATATCTATCTATCTCTCTCAAACTCACTAACAACTACTATCTCATATCTATCTATCACAAAACTATCCATCAATCTCGTAATATCTAACTCATATCCTACTAATCTCATTATCAAACTCATATCTAACAAACTACATATCTCAAATCTATCTATCTCATCTCTATCTATCTCATATCTATCTATCTCTCTATCACATATCTATCTATTTTCCTATCATCAATCATTACCTATCCAATCAATCTCTATCTATCTCCTAACTATCTAATATCTATCTCCTATTTATCTCCTATCAATCGATCTCCTATCTATCTATCATCTATCTATCTATCAATATCTATCTATCTATCTCATAAACTATCTGTCCCCCCCAGTCCTATCTATCTACCTATTCTAATATCTATAACACATAACTATGTATCTATCTATCCTTGAAGCAGCAAGTTCCCCGCCCCCTCTATAAGTAAATGCCCCATTCTGCAGGTTTCTTCTTCTTCCCATCAATATATAAAGCCCCACTTCAGGTTTTTTCTCACCGTCTGACATGAAATTAAAATAAACCTTCCCCTTTTTAGTCAATAAGGACCAAAAAAATTTCTATTTGCCAAATGCAAAAAAATTGAGAGGGTGATAATTTTAAAGGCATTTTTATTACTTTCTGCAAAGTCAGCAGTTTACCATACACTGGGATAAACTTTGCTCTTTAAATAATCTGGGAACCATCCATAATGATGATATTCAGGTCTTTTGGAAGATTCAGATAGGTTTTTTTAAATTGCCAACATCTGAGTTAATCATAGTACATATCTTGTGATGTATTTTCAATTCACACCAGAAACACCCTGCTTCCTAGTTGCGTAACATAATGGAAAGTCAAAAGAAAATCACCAAGGGTATCAGGAAGAGAATTGTGGACTTGCTCAAGTCCTGGATCATCCTTGGGTGCAATTACCAGATCCCTTAATGGTCCCCTCGTTCATCGTACAAACAATAATACACAAGTACAAACAATATGGGAATGTCCAGCCCATCAAACCTCTCAGGAAGGACGGGTTCTGTTTCCAGAGATGAGCGTGGCATCGTCCAAAAAGACAAGTCAAATCAACCCAAGAGGCAAATGCAAGATCTGAGTGGAATATGCAGGCGGAGCTGTGAGATTGGTGTCATTATCCACAGTCAAAGAGTAATGTAATCGAACATGTGGGCAGAAAACCCGCTCTTCCAGGAAGAAGCGCCATACCCCAAAAGAAACATAGAAAAAGGCCAGAATCATGTTATGCAAATACAATATCAAAGACCGCTACATTTTGTGGAGCCCAGTCCATGAACAGACGAAGCTAAAACATGAAACTGTTTAGCCATAATGACCAAATTGTTACGTTTGGAAGAAAAAGGGAGAAGCTGGAAGATAAGAACACCATCCCAACTGTGAAACAAGTGGAGGCAGCATCATGTTGAGGGGTTATATTGGTGCACCTGATGGACTAGAGCACATCACAAAATAATGGAAAAAAGAGGAAGAAGATTAAGGTGGCAAAAACTGAAGGAACAACACAAGACATCAGCCAGGATGGTAAAAGCATTGTGGCAGGAATCCTCAAATGGACAAAGACCCGAAGCAACTGCCCCCAAACGTGTTACAAAGGTGGCTAAGGAGAACCAAGCAAGTCAATGATATTGGAGCATACCAATCCACTCCAACACACAGCCTGATCCATCCCTATTGAAAGTATGGACAAGCTGAAAATTTCCGTTGCGAGCACAGACGACCCCCAAACAAGGCTCAGTGAACAAAAGACCAGTTCAGTTCAGGATGAAAGGGGCCAAAAAACCCTACCAACGATTGTGTATAAGCTTGTGGAGAGGGATCAAATGTTTGACCAAGTCCTACAGATTAAGGACAAAATTACCAAATACTAATAAATGGACGGAAACTTCTGACTTTTACAGAAAGTAATAAAATGCCTTAAAAATTCTCCCTCACATTATTCAGCATGGCAATAGTTAAATATTTTGGTTCCATAATTGACCTAAAACGGGTGGAAGGTTTATTCTGATTATCAGGTTCAAAGTGAGAAAAACCTGCAAGTGGGGGCTTTAAATAAGAGGGTGGAGGGAAATGCAATGGGTCAACTGTTATGGTTGGAACCCTGGGAGATCCTCCCTGCACTTGTCACAACAGTGTGTCATATTGGGGCATGGAACCTGCCTCCTTTCAGCTGCTGTAGAACTACAAGTCCCAGCATCAGGGTTCGTCACATCAGTGTCAGTATCCTGCAGCCTCTCCAGCGGCTGTAGAACTACAAGTCCCATCATCACTGTCAGTATCCTGCAGCCTCTCCAGCTGCTGTATGAACACAAGACCCATCCTCAGTAGTATCTGTCATATCAGTGTCAGTATCCTGCAGTCTCTCCAGCGGCTGTAGGACTACAAGTCCCATCATCGGTGCTTGTCACATCAGTGTCAGTAAAGTGGGCTGTTTCTGATTGCTGTAGACCTCAACAAGTCCCACATCATGTAGCTCAACGTGTCAGTAATGGGGCTGGAATCCTGCAGCCTCTCCAGCTGCTGTAGGACTACAAGTCCCATCATCGGTGCTCGTCACATCAGTGTCAGTAATGGGGCTGGGGTCTAGATGCTGTAGAACTACAAGTCCCATCATCAGTGTCAGTATCCTGCAGCCCCTCCAGCTGCAGAAGGAACTACAAGTCCCGATCTTCAAGAGTCAGTATCCTGCATCCCTCCAGCTAGCAGAAAGTACAAAACAAGTCCCATCATGACTCAATTGAACATTAGATTCATTCCTCATTGGTCATTCAGTACCGTGCACTTGTTCAGATGGAGTGTTTGGTCTCCTACCTAGCTGAGCTTCCAGACAGCACATCTCCTTGGTAACTTTGTAGAGAGCTTCCAGCTTTGTCACCGGCTTCTGGGCTCCTCCCAGGGGTTGTCCTGTTCTACCTGGGGACAGGTGCAAGGAACACAAGCTGCAACCATATCTAGAGCTCTTCTCGCCAGGGTCCTGCTCTCCTCCAGGATGTCCTATCCAGGTCCTGTTCCTGGAGACCCCCAGCCTGCACTGTGGGTGATCACTGGATCCCATGCCTGGACTGGATCTGGGGACAAGAAGTCTCCCTTTGCTGAGGAGTGGATCCCGGACGGTCATCTGGCAACCTTATCCCTAGAAGACTCCACCATTGATCTTGAAGACCACCCATGTCTTGACGCAACGCCTGGGCAGATGGACGAGCAACCGGGACCCTCGGACACCTGCAGGGACCACGGGCAGCAGCTCAGCCTCTTCTGTTACCAGGAACACAAGCTCATCTGTGCCCAATGCAAATCCCTGGGCACCAGCCAAGCTCACAGGACCAAACCGGTGGAGTAGCGGGCATCGCAGATACGGGTGAGTGGTGGTCCTGGCCCCGCTGCATTGCAGAACTGTGACCCCTTACGTTTCGGTGCCACCCTGCAGTGCGGGAGAGCCGTGGCCAGCTAAGGGTTACAGCTGGAGCACCCTAGATAGGACGACATTAGGGAGTGAGTGTATTGCAGCAGTGCCCTGACTCATTGCAGCAGAAGGAGAGATTGTGTATCGGGGAGATTTCGGCTTCTTCTTATTCATCGCCGTGCAGCTGTGCCAAGGAATCAGATCACAGCAGCCTGGCGGTGCCCGCTGGAGGGGGCGATACTGTGCGATAGAGGGCGTGCTCTGGGCACTCACCCTGTTTGGCAGGTTGTGTTATCTGTTACAGGTCCTTCAGGTTTTCTTCAGCCCCTGGATCCAAAAACCAGATCCGAAAGGTTGTAACCCAGACCTATGAATGGCAGATCTGGCTGTGTAAGGGAATACCCCTCACAGTGCCCCCATAACACTGCCCCCAAGGTGCCCCCATAACACTGCCCCGCACAGTGCCCCCATAACACTGCCCCGCACAGTGCCCCCATAACAATGCCCCGCACAGTGCCCCCATAACAATGCCCCGCACAGTGCCCCCATAACACTGCCCCCAACACGGCCCCCATAACACTGCCCCCCACAGTGCTTTTTGGGGTATATGGGAGTGCGGATGTGCCTTTAAGGAGTCTATGGGAGTGAGGATGTGCCTTTTAGGGTTTTACGGGAGTGTGGATGTGCCTTTGAGAAGTCTATGGGAGTGAGGATGTGCCTTTTAGGGTTCTATGGGAGTGTGAATGTGACTTTTAGGGTTCTATGGGAGTGTGGATGTGACTTTTAGGGATCTATGAGAGTGTGGATGTGCCTTTTAGGGTTCTATGGGAGTGCAGATGTGACTTTTAGGGGTCTATGAGAGTGCGGATGTGCCTTTTAGGGTTCTATGGGAGTGCAGATGTGACTTTTAGGGTTCTATGGGAGTGTGGATGTGCCTTTTAGGGTTCTATGGGAGTGCAGATATGACATTTAGGGTTCTTGGGAGGGGATGTGAAAATTTAGGGTTATGAGAGTTGGAGTGCCTTTTAGGGTTCTATGGGAGTGCAGATGTGACTTTTAGGGTTCTATGAGAGTGTGGATGTGCTTTTTAAGGTTCTATGGGAGTGCAGATGTGACTTTTAGGCTTCTATGGGAGTGCGGATGTGACTTTTAGGCTTCTATGGGAGTGCGGATGTGCCTTTTAGGGTTCTATGGAAGTGTGGATGTGACTTTTAGGGGTCTATGAGAGTGCAGATGTGCCTCTTGGGGTCAAATTATGGGCGGTTCCCTTTCGGACTCATTAGCATATGGTCGCACAGCTGATTTTTGTGCGCTTTCTGACACGCACAATTCATGTTTTTTTTTGTTCTCATTATGCATCAAAATGCGCACAATAAAAACAAAAACCCCCCCCAACCCCCCCCCCCCCCCCCCCCCCCCCCCCCCCCCCTGATTTGATTGGTGAAACCCGCCGCTTCCGGGGGCAGCCCTGGCGACACCAGCTGTGCGCCCTCTGACTCAGTGGGTTACAAATATTTCACGTGCGCGTGCTGGGAACCGGTGCTGTGGGTCCTGTCCACACGTGTCACAGCCTAAAATCTGTCATATCTGACACAGCGACACTTTGGTGAAGCCCACAGACCCCAATGTAAGTCAGGGCTCAGGAGGGATCTGCTGTGGGATGGATCTGTCTAGGTATAAAAAGAATCCGCAAAACAATGTGAACGGCCCAACCCCCAACACTGCGCGGCAGGGCTAAGGAGACAGATACAGACAGCAAATTATGCCACAAAGGCCTCATAACAGCCCTAGCTACAGTGTCCCATAACATCAGCAGAGCCTTGTAATAACTGCCACCCACAGTGCCCCCATTACAATGCCACCCACAGTGCCCCCATAACACTGCCACCCTCAGTACCACTAAAAAATGCCCCCACTTTCCTCTATAATACTGCCACCCACAGTACCACTATAATACTACTACCCACAGTGCCCCCATAACACTGCCACCCACAGTACCACTATAATACTGCCTCCCACAGTGCCCCCGTAATACTGCCACCCACAGTGCCCCCATTACAATGCCACCCACAGTGCCCCATAACACTGCCACCCTCAGTACCACTCTAACAATGCCTCCCACAGTGCCTCTATAATACTGCCACCCACAGTACCACTATAATACTGCCACCCACAGTGCCCCCATAACACTGCCACCCACAGTACCACTATAATACTGCCACCCAGAGTGCCCCCATAACACTGCCACCCACAGTACCTCTATAATACTGCCACCCACAGTACCACTATAATACTGCCACCCACAGTGCCCCCATAACACTGCCACCCACAGTACCACTATAATACTGCCACCCACAATGCCCCTGTAACACTGCCACCCTCAGTACCATCTAAACTGCCCCCCCCCAGGCCCCTATATCTGCCACCCCCAGTACCCTAAATCTCCACCCCCAGTGCCGCCCCCATAACACTGCCACCCACAGTACCACTATAATACTGCCACCCACAGTGCCCCCATAACACTGCCACCCACAGTACCACTATAATACTGCCACCCACAGTGCCACTATAACACTGCCACCCTCAGTACCACTCTAACACTGCCTCCCACAGTGCCTCTATAATACTGCCACCCACAGTGCCCCCATAACACTGCCACCCACAGTACCACTATAATACTGCCACCCACAGTGCCCCATAACACTGCCACCCACAGTACCACTATAATACTGCCACCCATAGTGCCCCCATAACACTGCCACCCACAGTACCACTATAATACTGCCACCCACAGTGCCACTATAATACTACCAACCACAGTACCACTATAACACTGCCATCCAAAGTGCCACCATAATACTGCCACCCACAGTGCCACTATAATACTGCCACCTACAGTGCTGCCATAATACTACCACCCACAGTGCCACTATAATACAGCCTCCCACAGTGCCCCTGTAATAACGCCACCCACAGTGCCCCCATAACACTGCCACCTACAGTATCACTATAATACTGCCACCCGCAGTGCCCCTATAATACTGCCATAATACTGCCATGCACAGTGCCCTCGTAATACCGCCAACCACAGTGCCCCTATAATTCTGTCACCCATAGTGCCCCCGTAATAATGCTACCCACAGTACCCTTGTAATACTGCCACCCACAATGCCCCTATAATACTGCCACCCACAGTACCACTATAATAATGCCCCACATAGTGTTCCCACAACATCCAGAGCCCACATAATACTGCCACCAACAGTGCCCCATAATACTGCCACCCACAGAGCCCCATAATACTGCCACCAACAATGCACCATAACACTGCCACCCACAATGCCCCCATAATACTGCCACCCAGTCCCCATAATATTGCCACCCACAGTGCCCCTATAATAATGCCACACACAGTGTCCCCATAACATCCACAGTGCCCACATAATACTGCCGCTCACAGTGCCCCATAATACTGCCACCCAACAACAGTGCCCCATAACATTGCCACCCACAGTGCCCCCATAACACTGCCACATAATAAATACTGCCACACACAGTGCTACTATGATACTGCCACACACTGCCTCCATAACATCCACAATGCCACTATAATACTGCCACCCATAGTGCATATGTTGCACTTTAATGTTTTTTGTTTTGTAGCATTTTTTCCACATTGCACCAGAAAAAAACACATAAAAAACTGCCTTCACCATTACACAAAAATTGCTACAAAAACTGCACAAAAAAACACGCAAAGTCTAAAAAAAAAAAGGCCTAAATAGAGTAATGAGCTCCGCTGTCTCAGATGACTCCCGATGGAGAGCGGAGCGGCATCAGATAAACATCCAGCCGGAGACAGATCCAGAGCCGGGCTCCTCGGGGACAACAATGCCCCATTCTCCGGGCCGCACACAATGGACTCTTTATACTACCCGGCCTGAATTCTTGGCTCCTGGAGTTCAGAGCAAGGAACATCTTGAGGCTTGGGTTACGAACCCCGGCCTGTGGCGAATATTCAGGGGTATCAATTTCATGTAGCGACCACATAGTAATCACCGCGCTGATGGGATGTGTCAGTAACCAAAGGTCTCATCCTGATAGGGGTTTTCCAAAATGCTTAAAAACCTCCCTAAATTAGAAAACTACCCCATACTTACCTCTCCCCTCACCACCTTCCCAGAGCTCCAGTGCTCCCCTGATCCCTCACTGGTGATGTCACGTTCATGGACCACATGATGCAGCAGTCAATCACTGACCTCAGCAGTCATGTGCCTCCATGTACATCATGTGACCACAGAAGTCAGTGATTGGCTGCAGTATCATGTGACCACAGAAGTCAGTGATTGGCAGCAGCATCATGTGACCACAGAAGTCAGTGATTGGCTGCAGTATCATGTGACCACAGAGGTCATTGATTGGCTGCAGCATCATGTGATCCATGAACGTGAAATCATCAACCTCTGGCCTCAGTAGTCACATGCCTGTATGTACATCATGTGGCCACAGAGGTCAGGGATTGGCTGCAGCATCATGTGACCACAGAGGTCAGTGATTGACTGCAGTATCATGTGACAACAGAGGTCAATGATTGGCTGCAGTATCATGTGACCACAGATGTCATTGGTTGGCTGCAGCATCATGTGACAACAGAGGTCATTTATTGGCTGCAGCATCATGTGACAACAGAGGTCAATTATTGGCTGCAGCATCATGTGACCACAGAGGTCAGTGATTGGCTGCAGCATCATGTAACCACAGAGGCCAGTGATTGGCTTCAGCATCATGTGACCACAGAGGTCAGCGATGAGCTGCAGCATCATGTGACCACAGAGGTCAGCGATTAGCTGCAGCATCATGTGACCACAGAGGTCAGCGATTAGCTGCAGCATCATGTGACCACAGAGTTCAGTGATTGGCTGCAGCATCATGTGACCACAGAGGTCAGCGATAAGCTGCAGCATCATGTGACTACGGAGGCCAGTGATTGGCTGCAGCATCATGTGACCACAGAGTTCAGCGATAAGCTGCAGCATCATGTGACCACAGAGGTCAGTGATTGGTTGTGGTATTATGTGACCACAGAGGTCAGTGATTGGCTGCAGCATCATGTGACCACAGAGGTCAGTGATTGGTTGTCGTATTATGTGACCACAGAGGTCAGTGATTGGCTGCGGCATCATGTGATCCATGAACGTCAGTTCACCAGAAGAGCAGGGAGGATCTCTGGAACGGTGGTGTGGGGTAATTTTCTATTTTAGCACAGTAGGAGGTTTCTAAAAATATTAGAAAATCTCTTTAAAGGAACACTCCAGGGAGATCTGCTATGTATGGTACCTAATGCAAAAGCCTGAGGAAGCGGAGCATGACACCCGTTCTCTCTTGGGTGTTCTTCCATTCCCTGTGTCACGCTGTGTCCCCTTATGCCCTAATATTAGGTATATAACACTTATTAGTTCTCTCCCTCCGGTGTGTTCCTTTAAGGATTAGACCTTTTTTATCAAAATATTCCACAGATATACTGTACATATAGATATATATACCGCTCCTCATATCTCAGCTTCTTGGACAGTGATGGAGTAGCGCAGGCTGTTGGGAAACTACAACTCCCATCATGCATTTGTATAATCTATAACAGTGGGAATGATGGGAGTTGTAGTTTCCCAACAGCTGGAGAGCCACAGTTTGAGGATGCCTGGAGTAGCGTATTCAGGAAACTGAAGCCAGAACTTTTGAAGCGGAGTTATCCTTTAACTTAAAGACAAGTAAAGTGAGTGAGGGGTTATATATCTTTAATATATAGTTTAATCTATAGTTCCCTGTGCAATACCAATTCCGGAGCCTCTTCTCTTATAACTCTGTGCTGTACTGTTCCTCTGTTATTCC